>VDFB02194196.1:0-21868 GCA_007258455.2 Sequoia sempervirens | reverse complement strand
AAGGTATTATTGATTAAATACCTTAGGGATTTGGCAGAATTAAAGATATTAATTAAATAATAGTAGTATTACTTAATTAACAAAAATAAGACGAAAGGGGATGAATTTGGATAAATTAAGTGTCCAAATTTAGATGTCTACAGTTAAAAAAATAGTTACTACGGGGGTGGTACGTATTATGTACCATTTTACCCAGCCTCCAATTAATGACTCCAATATACCATTTTATTCTTATGTTTTTTTTCGTAAGTCTATTGGTTTCATTTCGGTAATGTTTTTTTATATTTATTTTTTGTCATAGTAGGACATTGATCATACGGAGAAGGCTCTAGCCTAGAGCATAGATCACGATGTATCTTCAAGCGCTTCTACCCGACAGGTTTACCTCATTGTAATTGTACAAATTAGATACGAGAAAAATGTTTTATTATTATGTTTTTTTCATAAGTTTATTGTGTTAATTTTGATAATGTTTTTAATATTCTTGTTGCAGTTGATTGATCGGGGAAAGGCACCAACAGTAGAGGAGAGAATCCATAGTGAGGTGCAGTCAATATTTTGTGATGATCACATCGCTTATTCGCCAAACCCTCTCGATACGATAAAGAAGATCCAAAAAAAATGCAATGAAGAAATGGTTAAGTTGATATTCATAGTGCCTCAAACAGATGAGATAAGAGAGAGGGTTAAAATATTGACTGAGAGATTACAAAACTTGCAAGTAAGTTGTCATGAGGTCTTTAATTATAACATAAGTTCATTCATGGTTTTATATTTTTTACTCTTTTATGTCATGAACTAAAATATGTGTTGTTTTTACAAGATTATTTTCCTCCTCATGATGCTCTTGGCCATGATCAGGGTAATGCAAGTGCTGCCTGAGGAGTAGGGGTTGGTACAAGTGTCCATCCTGATCTTCCTACGCATACATTACATCATCTAACCCCATCATTCATGCATATATTGTCATCTGAAACGTCGGCAACACATACCATGCAAACATCTGTTAATGCACCCTCTGGAAGCAAACACATGCCAGAACATGCATCAGGACATGTACCTAGGGATGTAGAGGCCACTAGTACTAGTGATGTTTTAGCAGCATTTCCTAGATCTTCCTGTATTACTAGTACGGGAACATTTCCGGTCACACTTGTGGTGACCGAGGATTTCGTTCCCATAAAGATAGAGAAGGTCCCAGGTACTTTAAAATGTTTTAATTATTATTATATATAATCCAATTGAAATTTACTTATTGATCGCTCTTTTTAGACTATTGATCCCATGATCATTTTGTAGGAAATGATGTTTTTTATAAACATCTAAGTGATATTACATTGGAGCTCTTCGGGCCCACCATACGTACACGGTGGAATGCCCAAAATCAAGATTTAAAATATGAGCTCATTAATCCTTTAGTTGTGTTGTTCGGTGATAAAAAAATTCAACCGAACCAAGGTCCTTAAAAAAGATGGTACCTATCTAAAGTATGCGAGGGACCAATATAGGTCACATTTAGAGAAGAAAAAAAATTACGAGCATCCCCCCATGATTCCAGAGAGGGAGTGGAAGGACCTAGTGTCGGATGGAAAGGAGAAGGTTGAAAAGAAAAAAGGAAAGACGCCACTAGGCCAAGGAAGGTATGTGATACTATCAGCAATGTAATTATATACTGATTACTCTTTCTTTTTACATAATCTAACGTATTTCAAACTTTTCATAGGCTGCCCAACACATCGAAGGAAACAAAGGCAAGACTAGAAAAACATGGGCAACACAAACTTGGCTCTAGTGGTTATATGAAATTAGCCACATGAATTGTAAGTATCAATAAATGAAATATAGTATCCAAATAATAAATTGAAAACAATTTTGGTTTTATCACACCATAGAAGCAAAATTCATAATCTTATGCAAAAATGTAGGGCTCTAAATTCAACAAAGTTTCCATAGAAGATGACCTGAAGATTTCCTTCTAGCAAGGCTATGGAGCTGTGGCTGAACACCTAAGAGTCTTGACTGGGAAAACACAACCTTCCACTACATCTGACACATAGGTAAATAAACTCAATAAAGTTTATTTAAAATTGAATACTTGTGCAATTTATTCAATATTAATTTCCACCATAAAGTAATTACATGCCTATTTGTTTTAAACATTCAAGCAATGATAATACTACACGACATTGGAATGCAGCCTAGTGAGGGTGGAACACAACCTGCAGATGAAGGTCATGGTGTGCATCCCATTACTTTAGAGCATGTAGAGCGTGATCAACATGTTGAGCATGATTAGGCTAGAGAAGATTAGGAACATGATGTGGCCCCGTCAAGTAAAGAGGACCACTCTAAATTTCTTTTAAACATATTTAATTGCAATTGGTGTATTAATTAATGTAACCTTTCGTGTTTCAAATTTAGAGCATGTAGAGTGTGATCAATGTGTTGAGCATGATCAGGCTAGAGAAGATCAAGAACGTGATGTAGCCCCATCAGGTAAAGAGGACCACTCTAATGTTCTCTTAAACATATTTAATTTCAATTGGTGTATTAATTAATGTAACCTTTTGTGTTTCAACTGCAGATCAGGATTTAGAGGGTGTCCAACATGTTGAGCATGAGTCTATAACAAAAGTTCAGGAACATGATGTGGACCCATCAGGAAAAGAGAACCACTCTAATGTTCTTTTAATTAATGAAATACTTGTAACAATAATAATAAAACATATCAGTTTAACATTTCTTTCTTATTACAGTAGACCCCCCTTGCAGCGGCGTCCACGTCATGAGCAGACGACTAGGCGTACATTAAGATCACGAGCAGAGAGCAGAACAACTAAAGGGGGACATATATTGATTTAGAAAATGATAATCCACTTCATATTTTTGTAGCTTTAAAAAAGAAACAAAAAAAAAGTGATTGTAATCATATCATGACAACCATATTTTTGATAATATATAAAAACTGAAAGAATGAATATTATATGTTAATGAATGAATGTGAATATGTTAATTAATGAATGTTATATGTTAATGAATGAATGTTATATGTTATTAATGGATGAATGAATGATTAATGTTATATGATTGGGTATGGGGAATTGAGAGTGATGTGAGGGGAGGGGCCAAATGAGCTTCCACCATCACGTGGTTGGCCCTGTTAAGTAGAGAATATTAAACTATTCTCAAAACAAAGAGAAGCTCAATAAGGTAATGCACTTTTCAATATAAGAAATGCATCATTTGAAGCATCAAACCAATATGCAAAGATGAAAGAAAGTGCTAAATTTTCACTATGGTGGCAGAAAAATGATTCTTTATACCCTAAATCCATGCTCTGCATCATAATTTGAAGTTGTTTCCATTCCAATGTTCTGAGTTTAGTTTTTTTGTATGGATTTGTATGAATACCACATTGTGTTGTGTGTGGATTTGGTTTCAAAGCTCTGTTTCGTATATTTTTAGTGGTGACATAACTCTAAAATTTGAATATTGTGCATAACAAGTTAGTGGAAAAATTGACAGCTTTGAAGGGTTTAGAGGCTCGATTGAGATAGATACACAGATATTTGGATCTTGTTGTTGATGGGAAGCTTCGACTTAACCATGAAATTTTGTACCATCTGCAGGTATGCAAAAGTTTCTCTACTTACATTCATTTTCTCATAGCGATAAGTTATCATTGGTGAGAATCGTAGCGATACACTTAAGACCGAAGGAATAATTCTCAGGGAAATTCAGAACGTAGGTATGACTGCATGACACCATAGCGACATATGATCTATTGGCTATCGGTGAGACTCAAAACATTGATGAGACTGTGTGACACCAAAGCAATATGTAATATTGACTGTCGAAGAGACTCAAGGCATCAGCGAAACTACATGACGTCTCAGCGGGTGTCTAATAAACATGGAAAATGACCGAATAAAATAATTGCCTGAGATTTGAATACGAAGGGACACGACTTGATTGATCTCTCACCGATGGTACATTTCAACAAATATATTTTTAAAAAAAAATTGCATTGTTTTGTCAAAATTTTGATGAACTCAATCGACGAATCACTGAAAAGGTTCGATGAAGTTGCTATAGCTACAACGAAGGCTTCATCGTAACTCCTTGTCCATTTCGTTGCAATTTCGATGAAGTCCACTGATGAATCACAGAAAAGGTTTGACGAAGTTGCTTACTGCGATGAAGGCTTTGTCGTAACTCCTTTCCCATTTCGTCACAATTTTGACGAATGCCACTGACGAATCACATAAAAGGTCTGACGAAGTTGCTTAGCTGTGATGAAGGCTTCGTCATAAATACTTGCCCATTTCTTTGAAATTGCGACAAACTTCTCATGTTCTTTCGACGCTTCGGAAGAGCCATTGCAATTGCATTTTGGTTGTAATTCATCGATGGATACACAAAGTTGTCGTCGATATTCTGACAAACATCTGACTCATTTGATGATTCCGATGACTGACGAATCTGCGATGTTATTTCGATGTTTAATTCGTTGTTAGACTTGCGACGAAAAAACAATGACGAAAATGTTTTTGTCATTTCGTCGCTTTTCCGACAAAGATTTGTCAAACGATCAACGAACGTCTGTCGGAAAAAAGGTGTCAAATTCAGTAGTGTGTTGTGGTTGTAGAGTGTAGTTCTCCACAAATTCAACCATTGAGACAATGCTACCAATTGGAAAGGTGTCCTTGTATAAATTGAATTGCAAGTCCAACCATCGAGCTCTATGGGTATGCCTTACATACTCATACACTATACTGTCACGAAATGTAGACATAAATTGATACATTGGAATATTTTGAATAACCAAATCACACATTTTTACTTGATTTCCATCTTTTGTATTGTAGGCCACTATTTTATACTTGTCAAACTCTACTGGTTCCTTTCCAACCACATGTGTGCTTTCCATATGTTCACATATTGGCATACATTGCAAGCCGTCATCCAAGCATAATTTC
The DNA here is from genome assembly GCA_007258455.2 of Sequoia sempervirens. NCBI lineage: Eukaryota > Viridiplantae > Streptophyta > Pinopsida > Cupressales > Cupressaceae > Sequoia > Sequoia sempervirens. The sequence continues at coordinate 16,889 of VDFB02194196.1, read as the reverse complement.
CTATAGAATATTTTACCTTCCTCTCTTTCAAATAATTTTTTTTTATAAGTATCTTGAATATTTTGGAAGGGAATGTATGCTACAATCCTACAAAACATTGTCAATATAAAAATCTAAACATATAGAATGATAAACATCAAAATGGTTAGAAAACTCAATATGTAATCTACAACAATTAGTGTGTGTGTGATTTATCTTGACATAAAAAGGTTTAAGCATTTCAAAATATCTTTAAAAAAATTTAATTTGAGGATACTCCTCTAGAAATTTATGGAAAAACTATGTTTTGAGTCATATCCAAAAAATGCTTTGGATATGGCTCATGGTTTAGACTATTGATTCTCCTTCTTGTCACATCCCTTTGATTTGGAGACACCCTTGTTTTATTCTTCCAAAATTCTTCAATTAGTGATCTCAATTCTTCAACAACTGGTTTATCTTTTCATGGTAGTCTCTCTAAGAATTAAGATAATTTAATTGAATCGGTGTCCTTAATTCTTTGGCACCTTTGAATGGATTTTGATAAAGTTTTTATATTAATTCTCAATTGTTGACTCATCTTTCACATCCAAAGTCAGTATTTCTTGATTTCAAAAAAGTGGCCATTTAAGACCCCTTTTTGGCCCCCATCTTTTTGCACTTACCCAAATATATATTATTTAAATCATTTCTACGAGAAGCACACTCATATTTTTCTTTTCCTTTAATTTGCTTAAATGAGGGACTATCTCTTGTGTATCTGACAAGTCTATATTATACAATTTTATGGTAAGAGTTAGAACTTTTACATCACTTGAACTTTCACAATGACTCTTCAAATTAGCTCATGGATTGATTTCACTTCTCTCATCACAGACTCCTAGAAAACCCTCTTAAAAAAAGTAAGCTTATATGGATGTTGTTGTCCTCTTATCTCTTTTATCCTAATCTTTTTGTCCTATTCTAAGACTTAGTAGTCTTTTTTTCATACCAATTATAAGTTCATAGCAATTATGAAGTATTACAAATTTTTCCATATGAAACACCTAATTATAATAATTTTTTTTATTTAATTTAATACTTAGATAGAAAGTACTACTAAACTCCATTTTTTATAGATTCCCTTTTTAAAGATAAAAATAGACATTCTACTTTTATATAAAATAACTTAAAAAGTTTCGAGAATCCTAACCAATTTTTTAAGTTGGATTTTTTATTAGAATTTCACTCTCCTATACCTTGTATGGCAATGCCACTTTCCTTTTTAATCATAAAAAATCACTTATTATATGTGACTATATTTCTAAAAAAAAATAATGGTTCACTTAGAGACATAAATATTGATGTAATTAAAAACCATATAAATCCATATAAAAATTAACTTAACATCTTTTAAATAAAATTAATTTTATATATATATATATATATATAAAGAGAGTGAAAATGTAGTATGCTTAATGTCTTTAATGTCTTTCACACCTATATAAGTGATATGAATCTACTTTGGGAGATATTTTTCATTCTTCGTCTCTTCTTTCCTGCATTCTCCACTTGTCTGAAGAAATATGCCAATCTGCCTTTTCAGCTACTTCACAATAGAACATAAATCACAACCCACAATTTCAGACAGCTTCTAAGATTTTACTATGCTCTGATATAATATTGTAACAAAAATGCCAATATATCTGAAATTTACTTTTTTGTGCTCTGATATCATATTCTTAAAATTGACTAATATATCTGAAACACAAAGATGAATTTAAATATATGACAGTAAGATGAACCGAGGCATACTTGCTTGCTTTTCGATTGTGGAGTGACTATTGTTTTTTTATAGGAATAAGCATATATTAGATTCTTCTTTTTATCTTTATCTCCAAGGAAAGTAATATTCTAAACGTTTATATCATGTCTCTTATGATGTGACTCATGCTATTGGAACTTTTTAAGTATATAATCCCAAGCAGATATTTGGCTTATGCATTTTTGTCATGAATGTGATTCCAAAGTTTAAAATCCTTGTGCTTGGATTCAAATACGTACAATCATTTGAAATGACTATATAGCACTGAGAATATCTCAAGAATCCCTTAGCTACTATTTTGTGAAACAATTTCCTTCCATTTCTGAAAGGCAGAAATCCTACAGGAATGATTATTCTTCTAGTGAAAATACCTTAATCTAATGTCTTTCTTTCTTCCCCTTTAACTTTATATTAAAAGATATGGGCATCCATCGATCCTGTAATCCCTAAGGGAGGAGGCGGTTCACGCTATAAATTGTACGTGGAGAACAGAGAATGAGCTATGCTTGATTATAAGCTTGTAAGTCCTCAAGGGAGCTTCACTGTCATAACTAGATCATTTATTTTTGCTTTTTGTAATGGCTTAACATGGCTACTGATGAGTTGCACCAACAGTACAATAATCCTGTCAACTTTCTTTATGAGGAGGTTATAAAAATTGTTGCCGATAATAACTATTCAATCTTTTTTATTTATTTTCCTTGGTGTATATGAGACTTTCTTTCTATTTTGATAGGAAAGCATAATAAAACTTATTAGGGCCCTATTGTAGGTAATTTCTAGATGAGCAATATATTTAGCTGGAGCAGCTACGGGATGAAATCAATCCTCATTTTGTGGAAGAAGTGATTTCCTTATTTTTTGATGACACTCTCAAATTTCTCCATAACTTAGAGACCACAATGTATATTCTTTATTCCTTAATATTCTTCACGTTATTTTCTAAATAATAATAGTGTTGGGCTATCGCAAGTATTGAATAGTTGGATAATTTGTTATGTTTTCAATAAAGTTAGGGAAGACAGGCAATGATTTAAGGATATCATGGTAAAATGCAGGAATAAGGAACTGGTGGATTACAGAAAAAGTGGACTCTTATTTGCATCATCTCAAGGGTAGCAGCTCAAGGCTTGCAATTGCTCTCAATGATTGTTCTGCATAGTTTTTAGTCGATTTCTCTAATGGTCTGAGACATTTTCATTTTGAAATTTAAGTAAAAGTCATACTATCCATTTAAAAGTTAGCCTGGTCAACTACTAACTACTTGCACCACCTTTTTGTTTTGAAATGAACAGTGTAGGGGCACACAGAGTTAAGAACGTATGCATCACATTTCGTGCATTTTGTTAAGAAAAAAATGAGAGATGGGTAGATCCTTTATCCTCTATGTTTTGAAGTGCTTCTGATAGAGATGATTTTTGAAGTATTTTCTAACCAAAAAAAATTCAAATATTTCTTTTTTCTTTAACAAGTGTCATATAACGACAAGTACTTTTTTTTAACAAGTGTCATGTAATGACGAGTATTTACCTTTGAAGTATTTTTTTAACAAGTGTCATGTAATGAGAGTATTTACTTTTGAAGTATTGTAATAAATATATATGTTGTCTCCTCTATGTTTTGAAGTGTTTCTAACAGAGATGATTCTTGAAGTATTTTCTAAATTTGTAAAAATGGTAAAATTTATCTTATATAAATCTATTGGTCATTTGTTTATGTTTTTTCTTTAAAAAGCAAGTACTTGCAGTGTCTGCAACAAGCAAAGCAGGAGTATTATCTTCTCAAGGACAAGTTCGAAGATCTATTTTAGGCAATTATAACAGTAGCAGTGCTAATCAAATCTCCACAAGATTACACTTAAACAAAATCTAAAATACTAGATGAAAGTCACATTTACTATTGTTGTTATTTTATAGTAAGTCATAAATGGGCTATGGCTTGATTGCAGATGGAAGAACAAAGAGCAGGTGGAACGATTTCAATGATAGATTGAGATTGATCCACAAGGCATCAATATGTTATGATTTCTATTGTACAACCCTTCCTATTAACAAAATATGTTCATGTTTCATTCGACATTTGAAAATTATATGCAAATATTATTGGTTGGTGACAAAATCTATTGTTTCCTATTCAAGATATGTGCAGATATAAAGAAAGTTTCTATATTTTATAATAGTGAATAAAGCTTTGGAAACAAAAGAATTTTCAAAAATAAATATCATTAGATATTTTTTAATTATATATTAAAAGTATTATATTAATGTGTATGGTTTCTTAATGTATAAGTATTTTATATAAATATTTATATTACATATATCTAAAAAAAAGGATGGAAAAAGTCACATCCCAAATTTAAATTAGGGTAAAGTCTTAAAAGACAAATTCAAATAGTTAAATAAGAAACAAGGCCACTAGACAACAAGAGCTCAAACACTAAAAGGTAGAGGAGGATCATAGTCATTTGAATTTCCCCAAATATGAGGAAGGTCATGGCCATTCAAAACAAGCTCCCATGTAGTAATCACACCCTCTTCATTTTCTTCTTTTGGAGGAGGCTATGTGTCATGAACAAAAAAGGCCAAAGAAAGGAAAGGATTTTTTTAGTATTTGGCTATTCAATGGTACCTTAGTTACAAGGTTTAGAAAAGGTTGAAGTAAGTTACGAGGGTTGAGAGCAACCATGACCAAACCAATCCCTAGATTTTCTTAGAGGGGCTTGGGAAGAATGCAATTGAGAATCATGTCCATTATGGACATTCTAACTACCATGCCAATGTCCATGAGGGGAGGGACCTTTATTGGAGGGTGGAGTTAGTATAAATTTTACAACCATACGTGACGTATTAAACCAATGATCCAAAAGCACATGTAGGTGTTCCACTTCAATTGCAACCTTATTTGCTTGCACTTGAATTTGCATGATGACATTATAACAAAAAATAAACTTAGTGTAGAAAGAAAAGTGTATATCAATAGAAAAACTAAAAAATATAGAAAAGTTTCTATCTTTCTAAATGCTAAGAATAATTTCTATCTTGAAAACACACCAAATCTAGGTGAACTTAGTAGGAATTATGGGCCAATCTCCTAAAATAATCATATGCTATGAAAAAGGCTTAGGCATGAAAGCCCTAAAATGTCACAAATCCAATTCCAAGGAGCTTGAGTTATGGGGAAAAACCTAAAAGGGTGCTTGAGAGTGTCCTATTGTTCATAAAATGGATAATACAGATTAACAATGTCTCACTGAGTTAACTTGGTACCAATAGGGAGACCTTGGTAGAGAATACACCAATCAGAATGGGAAAGGTTTGGCCTAAGAATAGTCAACCAAATAGTCTAAGATTTATATGCAAAAGTTCCTAATAAAGATTGAAGAACCCATTTTCCATTAAGCTTTGAAACCATGTTCATGTGTGGAGAAATCCAAGCATATCCAAAGTAGATAGTCTTTAATTGTGAAAGGGCACATCTAAATACCATTTCAATATTTTCACCAAGGTTTGAATCTTCTCCCTCAATTTTATGAATCATACAATGAACAAAATCAATAATGGTTGAAAATGACTCAAAATTGCAATTAGAAAGTTTGTACTTCAATTTGGACTCAAAACAAGAAAGAAAACTCTTGGTTGTCTTAAAAAGGGGGCCAATAAAAGTAACTTTTATATAAAATAATTTCAAAGAATGAGCCCAAGGAGTCTTAGTAAAGGGCTAGTCATGAAAATAAACAATATGAGACCTTCAAACAGATTTTTGATTAATAGCATACCCTTGTGATAAACATTACCATCTCATAGAAAACATGAATTCATGGTTTCCTAAGTTTTATGTATGCTTATGATGATAAAAGTGTATTATATCTAGTTACAATACTTCATAATAAGGAGTTTATTAAAAGAAACTCTGTTTCAAGCTTGATTCATTTAATAACTTGTATAAGTGTAATGCATTTAGAATCAAGACAAGTTTCAAGATTCATTTTACTCTAGGGATTTTCTAATCTGTTTGGCATATAATATAATACCATAGAATTAGATTGTAATAAAACCAATCCCACTAGATTTGAGGGGGAGGAAAAAAATCCAAAACCACTTTATGGAATCCTTTACCTTAGCCAAAGTAATCCCCTAAAAATGTCCCTTAGGAACTTTACAAGATTTTGATATGAGGCTTTAAAAGGGACACAACAAGAAGAATAATAGGCATGAGGAATAGTTATTATCTAATAACTTAAAAAATCACTACTGTGAAAGTAGGCTTAGTAATCTAGTAGGTCAACGTTTTCTTAATTTGAGAAATGATACCTTGCCATAGACAAGAAAAAATTATGCATAAAACTCTAAACACTTCTCCATGATCAATCCACTTTCATCCATAAAAATTGAACCAATTAGGTGTTGGAGACTTGACAAGATCTGAAAGAAAAAAATGTCCTTCCACTAGCGAAACACAATAAGAACAATAGAATATCTATCATATAAATAATTGTGTGAATGTACAATGAGAACCTTGCATATATAGGCAAGGTAGAGGAGGTAGGAAGTTAGGACTGAATGACTAACTACCCCTCCAAAGGTGTAACACGTGTATGCTCATATGGCAAGTGTTTGAGCATGTGTCAAGTGTGCATATAATAGATATCCCAAAATATGAGTAAATGTGTCTCAACCATATGAAGTGACACAAAAAGAAAAAAATCTCTAAGTGGAGACTTAACTAGTGTGAATATGACTCTCCTAGGTAGACATTAGGCTTAGCTAAGCAACATTTCTTATAACATTGGGCATTCTACCACTAAATTCTCAACACTAAAGATTTTCAAAAATTTATAGGAGCTATAAATTCTAATTGATATTGTTTTCCTCCTCACAAGAGTAAGAAATTAGTCATCAACAACATTAGTGTTGACTAGGTTAATAGTAGAATTGGACAAAGTGACACCTTTAGCCAAGTTTCTTGACACAATATTATCTAATATGTAATAAACACATACAAAGGAGAAACAAATTGATCCCCCTAATGAATAGACTAGAAAATCCCAAAAGAACTAGACTAATGGCCATTAATGGTGATATAATTATAAATATCAAAAAAAAAATCAAATCGAGTGCACAAATTGAGGACCAAATCCTGAGGCTTGGAGAATAACAATGATATAAGGCCACTCAATGTTATCATAGGATTTGGAAAAATCTATCTTAATGAAAATGACATACTGTTGAAAAATTTTGGACTATTCCATCCCTTCCCACACAATAACATTGTCAAAAATGTACATGGATTTTAGGGATCTAGTTAACTCAAGGTGAAAAATCAAAGGAATAAGATGACATAACTTAAGATCAACATATTTAGTAATTATTTTATCGGATATCTTGAGTAGAGTAATTTCTCTCTAATTGTAAATATCTTTCAAATATCCAAACTTAAATATGAATTTGATAAAATACCTTTATGTATACATTATACCACTAAAATTTACCTAGAGAAAATTATGAAATAAAGGATTGAAGAGCTAAATTAATGGAATTATAAATATGAAATTTAAATGAACAAAATACAACACTTAGTTAAATTTGAAGATGAAAAAGTGATATTAAAGATGTTAGGAATTCATTAACCATTAAATGCTAGAATTTTAATGTATTGATTAAAAATATATTTTAATATTTATAAATTGATTATATGTGTTACATTGGTGGTTGTCGTTGCACCAAAAGATTGACCTGTCAATGCCCAATGCAACCGCTTGATTTATACAAGATCCACAGGAGGCGGTTAATCCATGTCACAAACCCACACACTACGCTGCACAAGGAAGACCAAGGGACACACCATCTTGCAACAATCCCCCTAGTGTAAGCGAGGGGGTCGAACTTGTGACCTCATCTCTGATACCAATTGTTACATTGGTGGTTGTCATTGCACTAAAAGATCGACCTGTCAATGCTCGGTACAACCACCAGATTTATACAAGATCCACATGAGGTGGTTAAGAAATGTCACAAACCTAAGTGATGTGTTGCACAAGGAAGACCAAGGGACACACCATCTTGCAACAATATGTTGCTCTAGTTTAGATCCATGCCTAAATTGAGTTGGCACATAGACTTAAACCTATATTAACAAGAATGAATTGACATAAATGTGGTTGATTGAAAACACTTCACCTTGATCTTTTGATGTGTAAATATTAAGGAATAGGTGGTGTTTACACACATTTGGGGAATCTACTTAATCATGAGGGTCATATCCTCTTAAGTCAAAATCCTAGATGAAGTGATTATAACAAGAATAATGGTCGAGAACAATAATCAAGCATTCAATTAACCTAAGATGATGTATCTTTAAATAATGTTGCATGGTGTTATTGATGTTATTTGATTATTCCTTTATCAATAGATTGATAAGATGTTCCCAATGATTTGAAATGAATAAATGAATGATAAATACAACAATGCACCACATTTGAATCAACACAAAAACTACACTAGATTGAACATCAGTGGTTGGCAAGATGTATTAAATGTAAATTTTAAAAGTTTAAAAAATTATGATTTAAATCTATAATTAAGAACCACTATGGATCAATTTTATAGCCATAAATTTGATCTACAATGATAAATAAAAAATCTAAAAATTGAAACCAATTTCTAAAAATGAATAATAGCAAGATTATTAAAATGATATTGCAAACAAAATTCCTACAACAATTTACTACTTATAAATTTGATATTATAATAAAAAACACTAATATAAGGGGGCCAAATAATAAAATAGCTTTATTGAGTTTTTTGAGATGTTTGTGATGGTTTTTTTTCATTTCTTTGATGAAGTTGTTTCATTTTTTGTTTTCTAGGTTTGTTTTGAGTTTAAGAACAATTGATAGTATAAACTTGTAAAAATCCTAATCTCTCATAAACAATGAGTTTGTAATGTAAAAATTCTCAATTATTTATCATTTTTAAATAAGAATGAGGTATAAAATTATTATTGATTGTTTCATCATATTAATCTTAGAATGTGATTTACATACTTAGATCACATATAATAAGAACAAGCTCATAAATTTGTAAAAATCTTAATCTCTAATGAACAATGAGTTTGTAATGTAAAAGTTCCCAATAAAATATTTGAGAGATAGCTCATCAAACTTTGAATTCCATATCTAAAACTTGAATTTGGTCCATATATTTCAGCGAAATCACTTTTTACTTTAAGAATTATGTATTGAATAAAAATTGATCAAAACAAAGATTTTTTTTTAATATATCTCAATGACACATCACATATATAGGATTTTAACCACTTTTCCTCATCTATGAACTTTCCAAAGATGAGGGAACAAAATACCCTCTTTGTGTTCCTATCCAAACAAATCTAAGGAATGTCCCTAAAATTCTCCTCAAATTAGAAGACATTTCCTAAGACTATGTGAGGACATCATGCTATCCTTGATATTCCAAAGACTTTAGAATATCCCCCACCGACCAAACTCAATCTTACATTTAAAAAAATACTTTAACCACAAATACAAAACCTTGGCACTTTACTTTTACAAACAAATAAGAAAGAAATTTAAAAAGAGGGGGAAGAAAAAAAAATATTAATTACAAAAATCAAAAAAACCTTTTCTAAAAGACCCAAATTATTAACTATCATTTATATTTGAACACAGTAATCAAATGATTACAAACAATTTTTAAAAATAATAAAATAATTATTAAACATAAAACCACATACTCCCAATAAGTTAGTTCTACCAATTATTTTATCACATGTCCACAAACCTAAATATAATAAATAACCCTCTATTTTTAAAAAAAAAAAAAAACTACTGAGCAAGGAGAGCCCCTGATTTGCTACTCTGAAGAAAAAAATCACTTTACATATAAACATCAACTTAGTTGGCATGAGAAATCAACATCTCTAAATGCCGGCCAAAGAGGGAACCTATATTCTATATGTAGAGTTTATCCATTCTGTTGAAAATAAGCGTAGACTAAGAACCAGAGTTTGGCTATTTAGATTATTTCAAAAAACTCAATAAAGCTATTTTATCATAAGGGAAATGGACACGGGTATGCAACTACATGGCTAAACATAGCATACAAGGAGAAAGCAACAAAGCAATAACAGTCACATCAAGAAACTAACTAGCCGTTACACAGTGAAGGCTCTTCAAATACAAGCACTCTGTCACTCATTTCATGCTTTCAAATTCTGCAAATTAAGCTTTCAAAGCTTTGCATTTCTTCATTCTACCATTTGCAGCAACATTCTGATTGTTTTATGGTTTTATTGTTGTAGTTGGTTTGAGATCTTTTTTATTCATATGGATTTGATAAATGCACAGATAGCAGGGGCCACCTGCTTATGCTCAAACTATGGAAGAGGGAGGAGGATAATCAGCCCAGGGATCTTCCATCTTTCTTGCTTCTTTTCTTGCTTTTCATGGATTTTTTCTGAACTCTTCTTTTTACTGCTGCCATTCAGGAAAATTCTGACAATTGTACGAGATGGTGGAGCCAAGCTATTCTGTCCTTTGTGACCTCTTTGGTTCTTACATGTACTATTCTGCACAAGCTGATTGTTCAAGGGAATGTTGTGAATATGTTGTAGAGGGACAAGACTGATTTGAGGGCTCTGAGAGAATGTGGTGAAGATGTGAATATATTCAAGCCTTAAGGTATGTTTGTTCTTGAGTATATTCAAGCCTTGAGGTATGTCTTCAACATCTAAATGCAGATCAGTGTGTTTCTTGTCAAATGCATTTTCTTTTGTTAACAGGTATAGCTTACTCTGTGGCTTGAACAAAACTACGTTGCACAACATCCTCAAACAAACCGATGCCAGGGAGTTTTTCATTTCTTTGAAACTGATTGGGAGTGCCAGAGATGGATTTTAAAATTTACATTTCCCCTATTCAGAAGCTACTTTTCATTTGTAGAGATTTATCGAGTACCCACTAATGATATCCATTAGGTGAGCTATCAAGGTGATATTCACATTATTTCCTGGCAATATGTCCAACATAAAGGTTTTATCAGTCCTCTGCTGATGAGCAGAGATTATGCCTTCAAAGCATAATTAGCCTATTAACGTTCTTATAACTGAATAGCCTCTTAAATGGACTATTATTTTTTATGTTGTTCTGTTATTTTTGGGTTTTCTTTCATTTTCGCTCTTATAATTTATGGAGAGAGTGTTCTAGGGTTCACAAAGCTATCCAGTGCCTTTGGACCACTAAATCTTCTCCAAAATCTCTGTATTATGGATTTCCCCTTTGATAGTTTTGTTGATGCCAACTTGTCATCCACAGTTTACAATCATGCGACTCTCTATCAAAAGCTATACGAATTCCCTAGCATTATCAATTCATATATGCACTGTTCTTAGTTTACTATTCAAATCTTGTGACTTCTTATTCCTTATGACTTTTTTCATGAACTTCGTCTATTCTGTCCATTTCCACTTACAGTTTGGTGTTGGAATGCCGTCTATATGTTTTCTCTATTGCCCTATGTAACCAGGCCTTCACCAACTTTACGGTTACATTTAACTATTAAACTATTAAAACATCTCACATTAAAACATTCATAAACATGTTACGGGCTTCACCAACTTTCGCAGGGCGGTAACAGTGAGTTTGAGTTTGAGTTTGTTTTGCCGATGGAAACAATTTGAGCCTCTTCACATCCCTTCAACAAGGCCGTTGATACGTCTCATTTTCTGATCCCACTCTTTCAACATGACCCTCGTCAAGGAGATAATCATACACCAACATATTTCGAAAGGTAACTAGAGAGGCCGATCTATTGAATGCATCTGTGGAAGAAATACCCTCAAATCACCATTCTGATGATCTCTTAATACTATGACCAGCACAAATGGATCATTAGATCCAATGTCGTCTGTTATGCTTTAGGCTTTCTTTCACTGTGTAGATTAGACCAAGGCATCAGGTTGTTTATAAGAGCATTCATGAGATTTCCAAAGACATTCTTCAGTTCCTATCATTATTCTACACTTTTGAATGTGATCCCTAAAGCATTAAGCTTCTTCTATGTTATATCCCTAGGGTCAGGTCTTAAGAAAAACCAAATTCAAAGCACATTAAATAACTTTTGTCAAAGATTGTTAAACCCTAGTAAATGATAATCAGAAAACTATAAATCTGAAAAGGACTATAAGATTTGTGGCGATTATGCTCATTCATTGCACTCAAGTTTAAAGAAATCAATCCACAGTCCATTCTGTAGATAATGAGCAAATTCAGATTTAGAAAGAATAAATTATTCTTACAACAATGTCTTTCATTATTATGCCCTCAGATTACAATTGTAGTAGAATAAGGATTACCAGTGGTTAGGTGGTTCATTAGTTCAATCATTGCAGTCAGATTTATCTGGCAGAATTGAAGAAGGCAGACTTCACTGTGCAGGGAGCGATAGTACCTCCTAAATATGTGATGCCCTAGGGTTAGGCCTGGTTTAGACTGAATAAATGTATCTGGTCCTGTTAGAGGTTCTTCAGCTACCTTCTGTTGCAACGCCAGCTTCTAATGTTTCTAATTCTTCGGTTAGGCATTTGGATCTACAGAAACTTGCTGCAACACCTGACTGGAAATTGAGGTGTGGAACCCTCAATCGCTTGACGACTTGGAGTTGAAATCTGTTGTTGTTTTGGCTGGTGGTAATCCCCTTTCTTTCCTTTATAGTTATACTCCTATATCAGTATATGGATTTATAGTTATACTGATAGTAATTTTCTTTTCTTGATAAAATGTCAAAAAATAATGATAAACTTTGTAAGATAAAAGAAAAAATAATATTGAAATCATGGGAGATGCTCTACAATCTGGCTGAATGAATATCTGGTGAGTTTCTGAGTTCACAGCAGGAAGGGCCCCATGCATGAGGCAGAGAAAATTTAGTGTTTATTAAGTGTATTTTTCTTTCACTAAAGATAGCTAGCAATAACCAAGCTTTTGGCCATGCTCAAGAGTCCATAACACGTAACTAGTCCAGTGTTGACTAGTTCACAGAGTTCATAGCACGTAACTAGCCCAATTCCATTCCACCTGTCTCCACTTTCTCTGCATTAAGGACAAGTTTAAATGAGAATTTAACTCGTAATCTCAGAAATTATATTTAACCTATATTTTTTTTTGTCTTCTCTTGTTTTCTCTGCTCAGGCTAAACTTGACAGTCTCTGTGAAAATAAAAAAGAGTGCTGCTTTTATTTTCAGTTTTCTGAATACATGAAAGAGCATATGTGATTGTATGTTTTCATTTTCACTTCACCTCTGTTTTCTATGTCTATTTTTTTAATCTATGTTTATCCTCTGCCTTCCTCATCAATCTTGAATAAGTTAGAAAATTAGCTAAGGGTCATATGGAAGTGAGAAGTTGTCTCAAGTGTATTAAACCCAGAACCCTAGTTAAGTTGGAGGTAAGCGTCAGACACATTCAAAAATCAGGGATGTGGTAATATGGTATATATTAGGGTTGATTTGTATGCTTCTAATTTTCTGGTTTCCTACCTTGATGATTGTAAACTGTCCCTTGCCTTCTCCTACATAGATCTGACTCCATTAAGAATCAACTGCTTCTTGGACTGTATTGGATTTGTGATGCCTGGAGCTGATTGGAAACTAGATCTGGTAATCATTGGTGTCTAAAATCCATACACCTCCTCATGTATGCATGAACCTACTATGTGTTGATAGCTTGAAACACTATTACTCAGGACTTTAATATATTGATGCAGGGTTTCCATCCCAGCAGTAATGAACCTAAAACACTATATGTTTTTTGAGTGCAATTGTTGTAAGGCATCAACATCTTCTTTGTCAAATCAAGATTTGGCCAAAACAGGTACGGCCCAAACTGTGGAAACCCAGGGGACTGTGAATCCTTCAGACCAGACTATAAAAATTGCACAACTGTGGCAATGTTTTCTCAAGGAATTTGACTTGAATTCAGAGGGAGAAATTGTAAGCGATACTCATCTTGATCACGAAAGCCTACAGAGTTTAGCTACAGCTACTAGTACTCCCCTTGAGCCAGACAATTTTAACTGCTATGATAGAATTGAATTGCTTAATAGGGAAGCTATCAGTGTAGATCCTGAAAATGTTCTTTCAAATTACGCTCAATTCCTTCATCTCGTCAGGCATGACGATCGCAGGTAAGTATCTCCTCCCTATTTCTCATAGCACTTGTTTTGTATAGACAATTTATATTTTTGCATCATACATGTCATGTGAAGTTGTTCGTTGTTGCAGAAGAGATCATTTTGGACTAGTTTCAGATTTTTACATTAATGATTTTAAATGCTCTCTTGGTTTTCCCTTTTGATTAGAATCTATATCCACAATTTAGAAGATTTAATTAAGTTGTATTACTTGTTTTTTATTTCCTCCGTGTCCTACATTTCCATATATATGGTCATAATGTCAATGACTCAGCATAAGAGATGAGGCTAGTATCATGCCTTGGACAACTTTAGTAAAATAGATACCCAAGTCTGTAACACTCAGTCAAAGAAATTCTAACCTAAGGCTTGTGCTCCCAATCAGATAGCAAAATGATATTGTGAATAAGAGATGAGGCTAGTATCATGCCTTGGACAACTTTAGTAAAATAGATACCCAAGTCTGTAACACTCAGTCAAAGAAATTCTAACCTTAGGCTTGTGCTCCCAATCAGATAGCAAAATGATATAAAATTCTCCAGGTCTAATTATTTCCAAACTGACTACAAAATTTTAAATTGGATTAAGTTTTATATCTGCATTTTGTTGTGATCAACAGGGCTAAAGAGTATTTTGGTGAAGCCTTGAGATCTGATTCTAGAGATGGAGACGCTATTGTCAAGTTTGCAAATTTTCTGTGGTTGGAAAAGGGTGGCCTGTTTAGTGCAGAGAAAACATATCTAAAGGCCATAGGCCTATTTCCTAATAATCCTTTCCATGCTGGCTGCTATGTACACTTATGGAAAACTGGAGGTGCATAATCTTCATATTCAGGCAATCTCAGCACCTGATCACCTATTTCATATTAAATAATTTCTCTCTTTGATGTGTACAGAGATTTGGTCTACACTTTAGTCTAGTTGAATGATTTGAAATGTTTTGTTTTTTTATGCACGAGTTGTCTGATATTTAGGGTTCACAAAGCTATCCATTCAAAGTTGCCCGATGTCCTCACTAAATTTTACAAAATCTTGTCCAAAATCTCTGCATTATGGGTTTCACCAATGACAACATTGATGACCTCTTCTTCCATTTCTGATTTTTATATTGAGTATTTCCTTCATCTCCTCCTTCAGGTTTTCTTTCTTGCAATCACAATTACATTCAGGATTATTAAATTATCTGTCATTTTGTGTATGGTGGCATGGATCTGCATCGGACTTTTATAATCTTTTTGGCACTTGCATAGTATTTTATTTTCCATATCTTCTGTTTGAGTTCTTGACAGTTCAACCTTCACTATCCCAATGTAATCTTAATTCTCTAGAGATGTCTTTCAATGCTTGTGAGTTCAGTCATTTCGTTTTACATTGTCATGCTTTGTTATTCCCCTTTGATAGTTTTGTTGATGCCAACTTGTCATCCACAATTTACAATCATCAAAAGCTATTCGAAATCCCTAGCATTATCAATTCATATCCATATATATTGTTTATATTTTCCTTCGATTTTATGGGTTGGTTAGCATTTCGTCCCTTCCCTTTCCATACTTGTGAATACGCTATGTGATCTGCTAGTTCTCTAGAGTCTTAAGTGCTTTGGTCTTAACTTCCCTTTGTGTCAGATGTCTGGTTATGTCATGTCTCTCTTGCTTGCGTTATACAATCTATCCTTAATTAGAAATATATTCATTGAGATTATGTTTTCTTAATTAAACTGTAATTTCCGATGTCTGTATATAATCTATCCTTAATATTTTGCATAATTCATTTCAATCCTCCATTTTTTCAGATATTAGACTGCCCTATGTTTTCACTATTGTCTGGATTGAGAGATAATTAAAAACTTTGATTAGATTCTCTAAAAACATGTTTGAGTCCTTCCCTTGGTGCTTTGAATTATGCATTGTTGTTGGTGCCTTATCTTAATTTGATTGCTCTTGCCCAACATAATTAATCATGTTCACTTCGTATTATGAAGCTACCACCAACCACGTCCGAGTTTCCACGTGATGCCATTTGGTGATGGAGTATTGGACACCTTTAATGATAAGAAAAAAGCTAATAATATGTAACCACATGATGATAACCTTTAAGTTTTTTTAACTTCTTAGAAAAGTTGAATTGTATATCTATTGAAGCAAATTATCTACTTTACTCTTTTGAAAATGATTAGTGATGTTTTGATGTAGCTTATATTTATATTTATATTTGTATATGTAAATGTACACTTGTATTTATATTTGTACTTGAATATTTATATTCATATAGGTATATGTATATTTATATTTATATTTAAATAAATATATATTTATATATGTATTTGTATTCATATATTTTTATTTAGATATTTTTATTATATATAATTTAGGTAAATTATATATATGTTAAAATATATATTGGAGGGAGCGACAAAGGGAGGGAGAGAGAGATGGGAGTGGAAGCAGGAGAGGGAGTGAGAGAGGGGAGGAGAGAGGTGGAGTGGGAGTGGGAGAGGGGAGAGAGGGGGGAGTGGGAGTGGGAGTGGGAGTGAGAGAAGGGAGGAGGAGATGGAGAGAGAGTTGGAGTGGGAATGGGAGTGGGAGGGGGGATAGATGGGTAGAGAGAGAGGGAGAGGGAGAGGGAGTTGGATAGAGGGAGAGGAGGAGGGAGAGAAGGGAGGAGTGGGAGTGTGAGTGGGAGATGGAGAGGGAGTTGGAGTGAGAGAGGGAGGGAGAGAGGGGTAGAGAGATGGGGGAGTTGGAGTTGGAGAGAGGGGGAGGGAGAGGGAGAGAGAAGGAAGAGAGAGGGGGAGAGAGGGAGGGGAGAGAGGGGGCAGAGAGAAGGGTAGAGAGAGGGAGGGAGAGAGGGGAGGAGAGGGAGTTGGAGTGGGAGTGGGAGTGAGAGAGGGGAGGAGAGGGAGT
>VDFB02194195.1:0-12759 GCA_007258455.2 Sequoia sempervirens | reverse complement strand
GATTCCGATGAGATGGATCCAAAAGGGGACTCTCGCCATATGGTTCAATCTCCACAAATGGAAAGTATGAACTAGAACCCTTGTTTTATAGTGACCAATTGATCCATTGAGCAAGTTTATCAAAGTGGTGCATTGGAACTTAGATTCCAAGAAGTTACTTGCCATGTCTGATCTTAGTTAGAGTATAGAGGTTAAGACTTCATTCTTAACATATCTTTATATTTTTTCTTGGTTGCATGTAAAATCATCTCTTCTACGAAGGGCATGAGGAAAGCCTGCCAAGAAAAACGTACCAATTGAACTAGGGTGTTATATCAAGATGTGAGTCAGGGCTTTGAAAACACCATGTTTTAATCGAAAACATTGAAACCAACATTCAACTAATCATCAAAATTGCAAACCCCTTAGGAGAGGCAAATATCCTAAAACAAATTCACATGTTATTGCTTGCCCTTGGGATTCGTATCCTTAGAGGCTTCTAAGCATTTGGATTTCATCTCAATTTTCTCCTACTAAGGTCAACAATAGGTAACTTTTGCCTCAAATTTCCTTGGTTTCTGCATAACACACTTTGTGGGATAAGGGGAAAGTTGAGACATTAGACATCTAGATTAAAAATCTAATCAAGAGCATGTTTGTGGTAAAAAGAATCCATTAACCAAAGATTCAATCAATTGGACCCCACACATGTGCTTGCATCTTGGTCATATAGTTTTGTGCAAATATTGGTCTTTTGATTTTGAATTACTTTTAGAGAAAGGCATATTCTTCACTATCTTGGTCTCGAAGATAAGTCCTTCCTAGGTTATTTTAGGATCAAATCAAACACTTCATCCAAATTCCAAAACATTTATCAATCCATCCCACAAACAACTTTAGAGCTTTGGAAACATTATTCTAGACTTAGGTAAATCATCAAAATCAAAATCACCTTGTTTAGTTAGGAGTATGGGAATGCATCATTTCTCATACCTCTAGTTAAATTAGCACCCCTTTGAACAAGTTTATCCTAAAGATCACATCCAAAATCTTAGGGTTTACAAGTTCATTATCCAATCAAACCAATCAAAATCAAACCCTAAGTCTAAGCATTGATCCAAAGTCCCTAAACGTTCAATACTCATATCATTTCCCCTTTTCATACTTCATTTCGTCATTGGTCCTAAGAACCCTAGAGGTCACTTTTTCAACAAGGTCAAAACACAAGAGGAACATGGAATAAAAATTTGATCCATACATTATGAGTAATTCAAATCAATTGAACTTTCAAAACCTTACAATGCCGATTGATTATCAACACTCACACTTATACAATCCATACATGGGATCATTATCTTCTACAAATATCAATGGAACAAATAGGGTGAGAATCCCTAAATCAAAGATTGGAGCACATTTCCCGATGGTAGATCTAAATCCAAATCTACAAGTTTGTCAACCAAACAATCAATGCATGAGCCTTCAAAAGAACGTCATCCCACCAAATCCCTACAAGCCAAATGAGAAAAGTACCAAGCACAAGTTTTCGAAACATGAATCCGGAAAACTTTGGGATGGATATATTTGCAAATCATACGAATATTCCAAACATGAACAATTGTCAATTTCAACCTATCATGCCAAATATGAACATCATCCCAAGTCAAAACAATGTCAAAAATTGATTTGACTATAATCCTATTCGAAAATCACAAGTATGCATCCCAAATCTGCTTGAACAAAAACCAAATCAACTATATCAAGGGAGTCAAGATCGAAATCAAGAACAAATTTGGTGAGATCAAATTGCTACACTTACCAAAATAGTTGAGTCATTGCGCCAAGAGACATTTCCACCACCATTACACATATCAACATCATTCATTGGCTTAGGGCTTACCCCTTTACCTAGCACAAATCACTCCATCCAAATCAATCCACACCAATCAAGTCATCACATCAAATCCTTTGGATATACCATCGACATCGCACCAACAGATGGTATTTAATCAAATGACAACATCAATCCTAAAAAATCAAAATATGGTCTTCCAAGGACCTATCACCTTGGTCATTCCGACCATTCCTATCACCTCAATCACTGCATCCACCCCTATCACACCCATCATATCTCAACAACTTGGGACTACATCCAACACAATTCCAAATCCACCACCACTACCACCAAAACCAAATGTAGCAAGACAATATAACAAGTTCATTAGGGTTTACAAGTTCATTATCTAATCAAACCAATCAAAATCAAACCCTAAGTCTAAGCATTGATTGAAAGTCCCTAAACGTTCAATACTCATATCATTTCCCCTTTTCATACTTCATCTCGTCATTGGTCCTAAGAACCCTAGAGGTCACTTTTTCAACAAGATCAAAACACAAGAGGAACATAGAATACAAACTTGATTCATACATCATGAGTAATTCAATTCAATTAAACTTTCAAAGCCTTACAATGCCGATTGATTATCAACACTCACACTTATACAATCCGTACATGGGATCATTATCTTCTACAAATATCAATGGAACAAATAGGGTGTGTATCCCCAAATCAAAGATTGGAGTACATTTTCTGATGTTAGATCTAAATCCAAACCTACAAGTTTGTCAACCAAACAATCAAAGCATGAGCCTTCAAAAGAACTTCATCCCACCAAATCCTTACAAATCACAAATCACTCCATCCAAATCAATCCACACCAATCAAGTCATCACATCAAATTTTTTGGATATACCATCGACATCGCACCAACAGATGGTATTTAATCAAATCACAACATCAATCCTAAAAAATAAAAATATGGTCTCCCAAGGACCTATCACCTTGGTCATTCCGACCATTCCTATCACCTCAATCACTCCATCCACCCCTATCACACCTTATCATGTTCCTACCAACTTGGGACTACATCCAACACAATTCCAAATCCACCACCACTACCAACAAAAAAAAATGTAGCAAGACAATATAACATTGCGCTAAAATCTCACCAGGCTTACCAAAAGGCCATACAACAATATCTAGCCACACAACAAGAAACATGAGCTCAACAAGTGCAACAAGCCTCTCAAGCTTCCCAAACCAACCCAACAAACACAAAAAATAACAACTGTTGAGAACAAGGATCAAGATCAATCCATCACTGAGCACCTTGAAGCTATGTCTACTTCATCCAATGATCAAATCAGCATATGTCAAGAGTCACTTTTGAATCACAATCAAAATCCACCAACAATACTCGACAATGATCCAATTCAAGAAATATCAACATCATTTTCCCCTATGGTTGAAGACATTGGAAATCCCTCCACCACAAGTGTTGAAAACAATGATCAAGATATTTCCATCGATGAGCACATTGAGGATGTTTCTACCCCATCCAATGATCAAGTCACCATACATCAAGAGCCACTTTTTAGTGATCTCTTTCAAGGAGTGTTAGGATTATTTGATCCTATCGACATAATGCACGATCCATCAACCAATGATCATATTAAAAATGTCTCTACATTTCCTTATGAGTTAGAGGACATATCTCAAGAATTTATTCAAAAGCATGATCAATGTCTCTCACCAATGTCTAGCAATGGTCCCTTCCAAGACATGTTGACCCCCTTTGACCTCATGGTTACAAATATTGAAGGAACCCTAAACTCGACACTTCAGGATATTGAACCACTTACTATGTCTAATGATGACATCCAAGACCCCCTTATAGGCAATCCATCCTTTGAAACTGACCCATGTCAAGAACTTGATCCAAAGCATGTTGAAAGCAGCTTCGAAATCATTCAAGATCAAGAATTTGTGTCTTCAAGATACTACAATAATCTAATGGACACTCTCCTATCTATGGAAGATGATCATATCCATGTAGCGCATACTCCTCCATCTACCCATGAGATGCTTTCTATAGATGGACACATAGATGATCTTCAGCTAGAACAAGATTCTATTACACAAAAAAAGCAGATTATCAATTCTTACAATCAAACAGAGTTGTCAACAACAGTATCAGATATACTCATAATCTTGAGACTAAAGACATCATGAATAAAAGATATTGAACATTATCAATTCAAGGAAACCGTCCGGTGAGGAATAATTATAATCAAAGTTAGCGAGCAAAAAATTGAAACAATGCCATCACGATTGTTCATTTTGTCCGAGCATGTTCTTGAATAAGACATCTCCCGAGCAGAGGCAAAATCAAGGCAGTGCCACTAGCGCCTCTTGGGGAAACTTTATCCTGGTGCAAGCATCGACATATAGAGAACACGAATCCTTATGATAGAGCGATACCAATACTACAACTAGTCACATCGTAGAATCTTCATCCACCCATCACCCCATTCATGAATTGGGACCAACATCAAAAGATATATTTAAATCAAAGTACGAAGAATGTTATCAAAGAAAAAGAAGCTAGAAAGCATAATGGAAAAAGAAAATAGAAATGGATACCAAAGAATACAAAGAAAGACTATCCCTATCAAACTCCATTAGTCAAAGAAACTATGGGAGCCAAAATAAAAAAGGGAAAGGTATCCATCAAAGTTTCCTGCAAACAAAAGCGAGGCTTTTAGAGTGCACAAAGTGTATTAAGGTTGGTCCTAATTCCAACACCGCATACACATGTCACCCATCATTGCTCATTTGCCCCAAGTTTGGAGAGTCAAATATTTTTAGTACATCCAACCCAATCTATCTTTATCCCTAAACTTTTACTCGAGAATTCCCGCCCTCCATGCATGATATCCAATTCTCCATTAGATGTGTGTTGTATTACCACTTTATCACTAAAGATTTGAGAGACACTCTGTGCGATGTATGCACAAAGACAAATTTAACTCCGGTGTCGAGGGAGCGGTCGAGGGAATCCTAAAGTTACATTCTAGTGCCGCGTATCTTAGCAAAACAACGTCTTCAGGCCCGAGGATCTGGAAGTAACATTATAGCTGAAGCATCTACATTAACACTACTAGGTGGGTCCGGCGCATAAATCTTCCGGAAAAAATCAAAAAATATGAAAATCTAAAGAAAAATCTGAAAAATGATTGAAAACAGAAAAAAAATCGTCCTCTAGTGAAAACCGCATGTGTGGCGCTTTGGGCAAGACCATGATGAAAATCTGACAAACATGCGTTATGTATAGAATCGAGCATCTATGTGTCCCACTTCAGGTGAAATCATCTCATCTCATCCATAATAAATCGAGCATTCCATCCACCCTATCCATAATAAATTGAATATTCCATCCACCCTATCCATAATAAATCCATGCATCCATGAACCATTTATCCAATCCATTTTTCATCTATTTGCATCTATCATCCAAGTTATCTTGATCTTGATGAAATTTTGGGGCGCACTTTGCACTTGCTTATGGTAAACATTTTGACATGGGCCATTTTCATTTGATCTTATCCTATGCAGCATTATCTGAACTATGAAGCACTATCCAAATGAGTTTTCTTGATCCAAACACCTTATCTTACCACAAGATAATCCACATCCATCCATCCATACACTTATCTGAGCATCCACACATGACATTCCATACATTGCTAGACATTGGGGGCAGATATTTACATCTTGCTTCAGGAATAAATTTTGATCTATATCCTCCAACTTATGTGGCAATCCGAACATTGGCAAATGTGAAATGAAAGTGGTCAAAGCACTCGTGAGCAAAAAATCCGAATCACTAGCCCATGGCATATTTTGACAAAAAGACATTCCTTATCAGTCTTCATCTTTCATTGAACATCGATCCAAACAATCAATATCAGTCGCATCTAACGCACCCTTCAAACGTCACATCAAATCATTCGAACAACTTTTGTTTCAAAATCAAGCTTCATCAAACATGATCAATCAAATCCAATCAAAAAATCATCTCAGAATATCATTGTGTTGCTTAACACTAGATCCTTGCATTGTTATGCATTCTCAACAATGTTATCATCATCAATCCCATCAACATCCCAATCCTTGTGTTGCATAACACTATCATTGCATTGTTGTGTATCCTCAACAATGTTATCATTATCATCAATCCATCGATTTGATCAGTCAACCTTAGCTTGGTTTTCAACAAAAATCCTAAACAAAAAACTGATATCATCACACATGTCCATATCCAAAATGTCAAAATCATGCGAAAATCCAAAAACATCCAAATCATATCAAAATCCAAAAACAAGTCGAAAACAGAAAACGTCAAAACATTGGTTGAGGCCGATCTTATATAGTAACGTTAGTTGAGGCCAATCTTATATAAAGATGCACACTTTTACATAACATATTTTGTTTAATTGATGAATTAGTAGCTTGATAAAGTGTAGTTGTTTGTGTGTGCGTATGCTTCCGAAAGGATTGATAGTGTAGTGTTTGTTTGCAGTATCTGGACTGCTTGTGTGTACTTCTTTCGTTTTATTTGCCAATAATAAATAAAAGGTTATTTCCTAATTATCTCTTCCCACACTGCATTCGATGGGGATGCATAAATAGATGGATAGATAGATGAATAAATAAATGAATAAAAGGTTATTGAGTTTTTCTATTCCATGCTCCGATGGATAGGAATAAAGTAATGAATGAATAATATGAATGGATAAAAGGTTATTTGGAACGAATATTGTATACTCACATCGATAAATAAATGAATTTGAAAAATGAGTATAGAATCTCATTCACCGATTTTATACGTAACATGCCAATAACTAGATAGTGAAAAGTACATGCATGCATTTTCTCAATTGGCCCTCTTTTCTATTATTGTCTACATGTAATGAGTATAAAATTGGCATAGAATAGTAGGGCCAAAAGCAATACAATATAAGTGAATTGATCGCCATAATATTCTAGTAGAAGTGTTCATATTGTCTGCTTTCCATTCAATTCAATCCATAATAATGATTGCTATTCTATAAAAAAAGGGGAGTACTAAGCTATGGTCTATCATGGAGGGCAAAAATTCTATGGTATATTTAGGGAGAGTATAAATGACGAAATGTATTAATGGTGCTATTAAAGCACTTTCACCCTATAGCACTATCCCTGCATAGGTAGGACCATCCATCCTTCCTTCGATTTCCTTCCAAGTTGGTTTTGATATTTCATGTGTTGAGGAAATAATTTTGGTATTTGCTTAATCCAAGCTGATTGTGCTTCAAAAAATTGTTTAGATTGTTAATTTGGCAGGCACGTGCAGTTGCAGTGTTGGTTTGAGGTTAGTGAATGAAAGTGTGAATCTATTCATACATCAGCTCACATCTAATTCATATATAAAATAAATTGGAGTTGTGGCACATAATCTTGAGACCTTCTAGCAGCATTATAAATCATAACTATTAAAGGAAGTTGGAACAGTTTTGGGTGAATCTATGTACAGTTTTTTAATAACCTTGGACAAAATTATTGCCCTTTAAGCTTTTGTTTTTATCCCAACTTAACTTTTTCATTTCATAATAAATAGATAGCTACTTATAGTCTTATACAATTCTTATGTATTCATATGAAAATGCATGTCGTTGAGCTCTTGCTAGAGTTTCATGTGCAATATTTTTCCGTCAGTGCATTTCATAATCCTATATTTTGGTCCAGTGCAATTTAAAAAATCAAAGTCCATGGAAGGAATATTTCCCATTCCTTGGAGCTTTGTTTGCATTTTGGTCTAGTGCAATTTAAAAAAGTAAATTCTATGGAAGGAATTCATTATCCTACTCTGTGGAGCTTTGTTTGTATTTTTGTCCAGTGCAATTTTAAAAAAAAGCTCACAGAAGGAATTCATTTATCCCATTCCCTGTCTCTCTTTTTGAAAGAACATGACTTTTCTTTTGTACATATGACCAAAAGAGTTGGCTGAAGGAGATTATTCTATTATTATACATGATTACCAAACATAGGTTCTCATATCAACTTTGGGATTTTACTTTTTTTCAGGTCTGGGCTTGTTCATGGGATTGTTTCTATTGCATAAGATGGAGAACTCTTCTCAACCCAGGTGGTCTAAATATGCCTGCCCTGGCAAGAAATAAATCTGATTGTGCAATTCCTGCAAATGATAAGAGGGATCTATTTGTTGGTTCAGAGAAGGATTGAACCATTCCTAAGAATAGTATTAAGTATGATCCCTAGGTTGTTAGCCTTCCTCATTTTGCTTTTGTTGCGTACTTTGGATATTGCTTATATAACAATGGAGGCTAAATTTTTTAATTTCATTCTAGCTTGACTGCAATTCCATAGATCTTTTAAGAACTTATGTCATGTATGCATATATATAAATAATATAGGAAATACCATAATAGTATAACTATATACTTTACCAATTCCCTTGTCAATGTCCAGAATCCTTCCTAACAGACGAGTTTATCTTGTTAATGTCTTATTCAATATGTTTATGCTATTTTATTTTCAAGCCAAATGTCTGTGAGGAAAATCATGCAATAAGCCCCACCATGATTACAAAAGGAAAGGCTTCTCGTGCACCTCGCTCAGGTTCAGGTGCATCGTCAAATTCATCTCCAAATGTTTCACGCACCTCCCCTACATTTGATAGCTAGGAACAAACTTCAAATCCAAATAGAGGTCAAATCACTAGCGGTTCAAACAGTCACAAGCGTCCATTTTCAATAGGATCTTCATTAGCTCCTATGGCCTAGTGGGCTAAGCAAAACCCTCCACACAATCAATGCACAAAAAGAACAAACTTGGTGCCTCCTGTTTGAAATTGTGATGATGTACCAAATTTGGTGGAGGGGTCTTCAATTCTTGAGTCTGTTGCTAAACTTGATTTAAGTGAAACCAATTGCCAAGGTTTTCCAAGATGCTCTTCCAACAATAATTCTCTCCAACAAAGTAGATTAAATATTGAAAATATCTCTTCTTTAGTTGCCTTCCTTGAGAGTGAAACAAGAAACAAGAAGCAGATGAAAATATTGCACCTGTTACTCAAAAGGTTGGATAATTGGTTTTGCCTCCAAAGAAGACAAAAACTGTCATCAAGGAAGAAAGTGGTGATGGTGTTCAGAGACAAGGAAGGAGTGGGAGGGCTAGCACTCCTCTTAGAGTGAATGCTCCTCCAAGTGGAAAGCTTGAAAATCCTCCAACAACAAAGCAACTGGAAGTACTAGGCTTGGTACTGATAAAGTAAAAAGGTGAGTGGTTTTATATTTATGGCATTCTAGTTTTGTATGATTAAATGCCCATGCATCATTGAAAAGAATTGACAATTATATATACATGAGCGATAACAACCTATTGGTTTGTTCAGTAAGACAGGTCGACCTTCAACCAAGAAAACTTCATTGGATCGAAAGCTTGTTACACTGTTAAGGCGTCCAATGAACAATGGATTGCTAGATTTTATAGGCATGTTGTTATTATCCTTCAAAAATTGAATATTCACTTTCTATGGAACTTGAGAATCATTGTTCCATGCTGTCATGTGATGTTAATGTTTGGTTGGTAGTCTTTGTAGGGGAATCGGATGATGACTGTGAAGAACTCATGGTAGTTGTAAATGTTGCTATTAATGCAAGTGGTATGATTTCAAGTCTTACTAGATCAAGGATCAACAAATTAAAGGATCAACAAACTAGTTGAGGTAAAATCATTCCTAACTTTACCTTTTACTATTCCTTATCATAAAAGTTCACTTGCAGGTCAAATAAGAAGATTTCTACAAACTTCAAAATTAAGTTATATTAGTAAGGCCTCAAAATAGATGAACCTCTTGTAAAATTTTTAGAAGATAGTCTAACAAGGTCAAGGTTGTCATGTTGGTTGTCAAGGAAGAATCTCATCCCATCCTAGTTCACTTTATTTCCCATTATCCCCTCCTAATCCCATCTTGCCACCTAATCATAGTTCATCCTATGTCATATTATCCCCTTAGATAATCATATAAATTCACAAAAGATAGTCTTTATTCATGTGAACCAAAAGTTGGTAAGGCATTTTCTGATCAGATTTTTATGTCGGCTATGCTTGGAAACTTGGATTTGCACCACAACTATTTTCAGCATGGTGGATATGAGCAGAAAAGTTTTCTAGTTGGAAAGAGGAATCTTGTTGTGAGCCAATAACATCAAATAATGCAAGGCTATACATCAATAGCAAAAAGAAACAACAAATATTGGACCCCTTCATTGCCTTGCCTTAGTGAAAAAAAAATCCAATAATTATGATTCATCCAGTTTAGAAAGCTGATTCAACAAATTTAAATTATTTTCAAAGTAAGAAACCACTAAAACAAAAGTATAGATTCACATTTCAGCCATAGGAATTCAATGTATTTTTTTTCAATTGTGGAATTCAATACATTCTATTTCAAATTGTGAAATTGCATTCGTTTATAAAATTTATTTTGGGTGTTATAGAATTTCTTTTTAAGAATTATATGCTTTCAAAAAAACTTTGTGCAAACAAATGACATAAAAACTTGGTAAAATTTTATTTTCTCCAACAAGTAATTGACAATTACTGTAGACAATGTAGTGTTTTAACAATTTCTCATTTCCAAGTAAGCTATTTTTTTTAGAATGCATGTTTAAATTGATCATGTTGTGTAGCTTAATGACATCAAAACAACAAAATGAGCAAATTATGCACAAGAAATACAGTTGTTGACATGGCTATGATGAGATGATGTCAATGAGATTTGTTACACTGATAACAAAAATGTTGATTTTCTTTGCATTGCTCATCTTAACAAAAAAAAACTTCTCATTTTTTAATATTGACCATAGTTAGTGTATTACTCATGTGCTACTTGTTCGACATTTGACTGTTTTCTAGCAAAGAATCACAATCATTCAAGTATTAATATAAACATACTACTTTGAATATGAATTACAGTCATTCAAGTAGTAATATGAAGATGCTACTTTAAACATTATAGACTTCTAAATAAATAAATTGTGAATATATTCTATTGTGATTTATTTTGTCTTAGTTACTTTTTTATGGTTTTTTTTTTTTTGCTATTTATGTTGATATGCATTAGTCATTTTTTTGGGTCAAATATGAATTAGGAATTTGTAATTGCAATTGATACAAAGTTAGAAATAGATTGATGTTAAAAGGAAAAAATGTTTTAAGAAAGTCTTAATTGTGGTCTAGAAAAGTAAACGAAGCAATGGAGAATAGATACAAAGGTGTTAAAAAATGATTAGATTGTTATGGTTAGAAATTAATAACCTCAAATTGAAGAAGCAACAATAGCTTGGTACCTTTGACACAACAAAAGAAGCAACACATACTTATGATAAAGCTGCAATAACAATTAAAGACAAAAATATATTTACAAATTTCGTCTATATCAACTATGTAGCCGTGTCCAAGGAACCTGCTATTGAAGTATACTTTTGAGTCTAAATTACAAAACAAAGAATAAATTGCTTAAACAATTTGCATATCATCAATGCAAATAGATAATACAAGAAAACGACAACCTATGCTTGAGTTTTGATAAGTTTGAACAGTCTGCAACAGATAGGTCATATAAAAGTGTTAGAAAATTTCTATGGGGTCGCTATGTTATAGAATTTGGAATAATAAATTGAAGAAGTGACAATGAATGAAAAGTTTTGATACAATGAAAGAAGCTACCTTTGTTTATGATATGGTTGCAATATTCATAAAAGACAATATGTCAATCACAAATTCCATCTATACCAATTCGAAGCCAGAAGACTTGTCACAATCCACCAAGTTCTTGCAACATACTTTGTTTAATAATAGCTCAACCAATTTAAAAATCAAAAAATTAGGATCAAATTTTGAGTGATAACAATTTTTCTCACATGACCATGGTTGATGATATACAATGTTTTCCAAATATGATAGATAAAAATCAATACCTACTTGGATTTGATTCTAACGATTTAGAAATTCCTATTTCTAATTTGAAATATATTAGTGTTATTTGTAGTACCAAAATTGACATTAGAATGCTTTTGCGAGACTATGCCCTTGATGATTTTGTTACAAACTTTGGTATGTGTTCAATTTTAAAACATTTTGTCAAAATGCTACTGGTAGCACTTTTGTTACTTCGTCTTTATCTCCATGGTTCCGACCAAATCTTAGCTCTAATAATAACCCTATTCTGGTTAGTAGTACCAACAATGATACAATTTCAATGATGAATACTGAAAATTTGATTTTGCCCAATAAAATTGAAAGCTAGTATACTTGCCTATTCTTAGAAGATTTTCTTTTTGCAGTTGACAAATTTGACAAACAAAAGAAAAAATATCAATTATGATATTAGTAATCCATATGTGGTTGTTACTTTTTCTACATCTATTACTAAAATCTAATGTTATTTGAAAAATTCAACATTAGAGAAATTAGAATTCTTTCAAAGAATATTGTTTGCTATTCACGGAGCTATATAAATTACATTGAAAGAAAATAATATTTAAGAACATTATATCTTGTTACAAAGTCTTCCTTCAATGCTGATAGCTTGACACAATATGTAGAGCATATATTTGGAAAATTATGACAATGTTTTATACAAATATATGCATTGAACACATCTATTGCATTTGATAAGAATATATTTAATTGTTTTATTGATTTTTTTTTGTGTTTGTCTTAATTATTATTAATTTCATATTTATCATGTCTTTTTTTAAATTTTCTTAATTATTAATACTTCTATATTTATCATCTTTTATTTTTCCAATTTTCATGTTTCATCCATTCATCTTTGCATCCTATCAGAATAAGCAAGATGACAATGAATA
>VDFB02194194.1:0-20707 GCA_007258455.2 Sequoia sempervirens | reverse complement strand
TTCAGTCCAAATCTTATCTCTTTGATTTTTTGAATCTTGCAAATCAGGCAATCTTATCTTCTTGATTTTTCGAAAATCTTTATTTTCTAATTAATTTGTCTCATTTATTCTCCACCGTCGATCTATTTTTATTCCAACCGTTTGATTAAGGATTTTGCCTTAACCCTAATTAGGGATTCTTGGGTGTAATCTGGATCGTTCGTTTTAGGGTCTCATCACTAATTCATCTCGTCTGTCCGTTCGAAATGGCCTTTTCTATAAAATGCCATTTCCTTCTCATTTTTTAGACATGTTGAGATTTTACGTAATTACTATAGGCATTTACTTAGCTTCACATTTCATTGTCATAGGCAATTGTAGTATTTCATTATTGGCATTAGGTTTTAGGCATTTGATTAATATTGACATTTGTTTTAGATATAGACATAGGCATTGGCAATAGTCATAGGCATATCAAATCCTTCAAATCTTGTTGTAGGGCTTAGGCATTTAAGATTGTTCAAAGTACAAATCTGAGGGCAACATTTCCAGCAAGCAAGAAGGTGTAACGAAGGTGAAGCATGGAAGATGGAGACTCTTGGTGATATATTTCCCTTTCGTTTTCATTTGATTTCCATTGTGCTTCGTTATATCATTGGATTTTAAATGTTATTTGATCTAACCATCTAACAATCTGATTTTCCCTTGATTACAAATAAAGAATTCAATGTGTCATTTCATATCCACAATTTGTATTATTGATTTTCACATTTTAAGGAGAAATCATTCTAAAAATACTTTGCTTTGAAGTAATATAAGTAGCTTAATTTTGTCTCAAACCATTCTAAGACATTTGCATGACTAAAGAGTGTTGTCTTCAATCACTTCTACAACCATAACACTAATTGAATCAAGGGGTCAACCTTAGAAAACATGATCTTTGTGATCCAAAGGTTTCTCAATAATATTTAAATACCCAACAGTCTTTGACAATCCATGCATTGCAAAGACCAGAACAAATTCAATTGCTTTAATCCTTTTAAGGAAAAATCAATCATGTAAGATACAAATCCAAACACAACAAATTAGTAGACTCTTTTGATCCCACCTAAAACAAATAACATCCTTTTCTAATACAAAAAACAAACAATTTTTTAATTACATAAAAAATACTTCTTCACCATTATTAACTAAATATCTTTCTCCTTTATAATTACTTTCCTAAATTAGCATTTATTTCCAAATTATTCAGTCTAACTAAAAAATAAATCTAAATTAATTAAAACTTTAACTTTACTTTAATTAGCATGTTCTAACATTACGTAAAACTTATTCTCCTTTATCAAAAGCACAAACAATTGCCATTAATCCAATCCTCTGATAACACAGACTTCTGAATACTTAATAAAATATATAATTAGTAAGATGCATTAATCTGATCTACAAGATTGAATAACTAATAAAATATATAATTAGTAAGATGCTTTAATCTGATGTACAAGATGATTAGTATACATATATTACAAATCAAAAGGAAATATTTAATACTTTAAGGGCAAGTCCCCATGTGGCTGCTAAATTTATTTTGACTAGTCATCACTGCTGAACATTTTTAGGAATTATTTGTGGAACTGGTTGTCGCATAAATATTTAATTTTTCTTATTATTTTTAAGCAGTCATCTTAAATTTATATTTATAGTATTAGTAATAATTTGTTAAGTAAAAAGGAAGAAAAAAAAATGAAACAAATATTAAAAAAGGGGAAAAATAAATTGTGGCCAGGTGGATTTTTGGCAATATGCAGCTGCTTATTTTCATCCTGCACCTTTTTTTCACAGCTTATTTTCTATTCCTAAACAGTAGCTGCTCCACTAAAATAGAGAAAGATTTCAAATTATCCTTTTCTTATAATGAAATTTATGCATGGGAACATTCCAACTCCATAAATTTAAACAGTAAACACATTTAAACAAGCACATTGAGAACATGAAATAAATATTGATAATCTACATGCCCATATGCTGCCATTCCACTTCTTATGGTATATCCCTGGAATTTGAACCTATGCTCTGTTCTCTGTTTACTTCAAAGCCCTCAGGAGAAATTCTGGAAAAGTTTCAAGTTGGTAAAATTCAGGATCATTATAAACATCCAAAGCAACTTGAGAAAAAGAAAATGGTGATCATGTACATTTTGCTAATCATCAGCACTCATTTAATGCAGAGAAAATATCACGAGCATGCACGAAGATGATTGAGAGGGCAATGGGGTCACCTTTTTAGGCCTAAAAAGACCAATATTACTCCCAAATAGTCAAATCTGAGAGAAGTTTTGAGAAGGTTTAACTTGAAATTATTCCATGGAGGATATCTGAAGAACGCCTCTGGAAAGAGGCCTCTGCGCAACACTGCCTTTTGGTTACTGAATGTGTCGAATGAATACTTTCCATGATACTTCCCAAACCCACTTTCTCCCACCCCTCCAAATGGCAAACCATCAAGAGCAAACTGCAATTTGAATCACTTATCAGTGAGATGCCCCCTTCCCAATGCCAAAATTTCTCTGCTCAGACACAAAAAGGAAACAAAATACTGTTTACCTGAATAGCAGTGTCGTTGATTACCAAGCTCCCTGAGGATGTCTCATTCACAAGTCTTTTCCTGAGGTTTTTGTTGTTAGTGAAAAGATAGATGACCAGTGGCTTTGGCCTTGAATTGATGAAATCTATGGAGTCTTCAATTCTTTTCAACTGTCAGTTAATTGAGTCATAGAAAAGGACTGTTAGAAATGATTGAAAGTAAACAACTTGCATGCGATTTGTTATTTAGGATTCTGCATATTCAAATTGTTAGAAAATAAATATTGTATAATTATTAGTATTTATTTTTATTCATTAGATCTATGTTAAAATTATTGGATTTTCAGTCTCTGAAATTGTGTATGGATGCTTTTTTAGATTTGATTGTATCGAAGTTTTGGATTTGTATATATGAAAAAACTCTACACAGTCAAATTTAGAACTTTTGCATATTCTAAATGACATTCCAATTACATGAGAGAAAAAGATATACTTAGAATCAGACCTGGAATTTAACTTCAACATTTATTGCATGATCAACAAAAGTGAATAATAAAGAAATATGTGAATTTTTTAGAAAATATAATTCTTAATTATTTTTTACAAAGATTTAATGCAAGGTGTTGAATTATGAATTTGAATTTCAACAATAATCATATCAGAAATTTTAGCATCAAATATTTATATTATCTTGATATTTTAAAAAACTAATTAAACAAAAAATCTGAATTAGATTATTTACAATGAAAAATAAATATTAAAAATTAAAACACTAGTTTATTTAATTTGTTTAGTTTAAAGATTAAAAATTATAAAAAATAAATAAATAATTATTTTATAAAATATTTAAAATTTAAAATGAATAAATAAAAATAAAGAAGACAATCAAATAAAATTGTGAAAAATAATGAACAACAGTTAATTTTAAAACTTATATACAAAACAAATATGAAAAAAATAATTGTATATTCAAAAATTAAAAATATTTGAAATGAATATATTTACTAATAAAATTTTAAAAAAGAACTGATTAGGTCTCTAAGAATAACATTATTAAACTTATGCATGGAACTCACCTTTTCCTTCTACTCACCTTTCTCAAATAAAAAAAAAACTCTTAATGACAGAAAGTAATGGTCCTAAAATTTAATATAAAAAAAATTACAAAACAATTCCAGACTAACTTGAAACAATAAAAGGAACAAAACAGAAAGCAATAGACCTCAAATTCAAAAGATTATAAAAGTGTTCACAGGCTATCAAATTCCAGACCTGCTTAAAAGGCAAAAAGTAAACTCTAATGGCAGAAAGCAATGGTTCTAAAATTATCTCTTATTGGGTTTTGGGTGTTCCAAATACCCACCTAAAAGTTAATGCATGTTCGTTGATTATTAAATAGGTCTTTGAATGTCCCAGATGGCCTCGCAGCACTAAAGAGGGAAAAAACAAACAGCATACCGTGATGATGGGAAGCAATGGCCCGAAAATTTCCTCATTCATTAGGTCCGACGTCAATGGCGGATTAAGCAGAATTGTTGGCTGCACATACCTGTAAAACAGGTGCAAAATGTAAAGATTATGCAGAAATTAATCCACCCCCAAATAGAGATTCATTTAACTTGGAAGTTTAGGGTTTATGTACTCACAATCTCTTCTCATCGTGTCCGCCGCCGTAGACAATAGTATTTGCAATGGATGGATCTTGCAGGTACTTTGCAAGCCTCATAAAATGGTGATTGTTGGGAATTCTTGAGAGATCGCTACTTTTGCTGGGGTCCTCGCCATAAAACTTTTCGATCGTCTTCTTCAGCGAATTGATCTGTTATTTGAGACATTTAATGTGAACAGAGTAGCAACAGGGTGAATGTGAATGAATAAGTAAATAAGGCTCTAGTGCTTACCAGAGTAGTAGCATACTCCTCTTGAACAAGAATGTAATCACACGAGACGCATGCTTGTCCATTGTTTAACGCCCATTTTCCAAAGGCTATTCGCTTTGCTGTCACCTGCATCAGTTTTTAATTACTCTACAGTTCACACACAAATTGCACATCTCAAAAAAATTTCTATATAATTACCAGCCAATCCTTATTCCCATTCATGCGATCGACTATTGTGGGGCATTTTCCACCTAGTTCAAGTGTAACTGGCGTAAGATGTTTTGCAGCTGCGGTCAATACAATTCGCCCAATGCGTGCGCTACCTGCAAATTTACCAACAATTATGAAGGGTATACATAAAAACATCAAGTTTTCACAGTACATAAGATTCAGTTCTTGTACCCAATATCAGATCAGTCTCTAGACAAATAAGAGATTGCTAGATTAGTGTCACATCCCCCTAAAACAAGACCCTTTCACGTGGGCATTGCCGCGTGGATGGTAAAACAAATAAATGAAGTAAACATGCTAGTCAAAGGCAAGGGGAGGCAAATTTGGACGGAGGTATGGGCATCCTGGGCAACCCAGTGAGAAGGGACCACCTAATGAGAAGATGGCAGACATGGAAGGACAAGAAGGATTACGTAGAAAAGATGATGCATTTAGTGAGGCACGAGGACCACCTGATGATGAAGGATCAGAGTAGCCTCAGAGGAGAGGAGGCCATGCATGTACCGAGGAATGGCGAGAAGACATGAAGGAGAGGTTGCACCATTAATGAGGAATGGCACCCCAACTATTTTCCATGCAATCTTCACGTGAAAGGAGAGTTGCCTCATTAATCCAGTATGGTGTCCTCATCTTTGGATAGTCCGATTGTTAGGTCTCATGGAGAAAATTAAAAAACGCACAGGGCGAATTTTAAAAACCTCACGACCCCATAATCTGGAGATTCGTGCTTGTTTAGAAGGGAAAAAAACATGAATGTGGAGTAGAATCGCGAGGGAGAGGGATTTGAGTTGAATGGTAGAAAAAAAAACATGCAAAGAAAATGAACTGGGAAAAGAAAGGCCGAGAGAATGGGGAAAGGGAAGAACAAAGACGATTTGGAGGCATGGAGTTTTGAACAGAGCTCACAAGAGAGACAGAGACAGAAGAAATTTACAAGAAAATGAGGAGAAAATCGTGTGGAAAGATGGTCGACCTGGGGAAGACGAGTTGGAAGGGCGAGCAGATTATCATAATAATTTTCGAGTCCACAACCACTGTCATGATTCTCTCTGCCTGCATCAATTGAGAGATTTTGAACAGATTATGGACACCCATCATAGCATAAGAAAATGTCACGATTATGGGTGTCCTACTAGAGGGTACAAAGATCCACTGAAGCAAGTAAAGGAACGACAGATGAAATTTATAATAATCGACCTGCATGATTAGCCTTGGCTCTGGATTTCTAGGAAACGTGGAGAAGACCAATAGAAGGGCATACAACACGAAAGAGGGTTAAGGTAATGCAATGTTCTTGGGATCATTTTTTATTGCTTCGTATTAGAAATTCCTCTGTTTTATATTCTTACCTTTTTAGGGAGTTTGAACATGGAGTCAACTACAAGGGTGTAAAGTTGATTAGCATGCTCTTAACAATTATAAACAGACTTTCCATGATCAATGTTTCTCTGTTTCTTCCACTCTTGTATAGAATACAAATATCTAATCCTCTTCATCCTACATGGGTGATGCCCATCAAACTCGCTCAATTTAAGCTCATGCAAACTGAGTAATTTTGCAATGCATTTGGAATGACAATATTAATTGAAAAGATATTCCAAGTTCCTAACATATTTAGCCAATACAATAAATGTTTTTCTCGGTGAGCACCTGCTATCTTTGAATAGATATTGATTTCATAAAATCCTTGTTTTATTTCATTTTATTATGAAATTATATGAGAGTCTTTTGGAATTTGCAATGATATCAGGTATTATAATCATATCTTAAGGAATATTTGTAAGATATGCGACTAAATTTCACCTCCCTCTTTCTTTACTTGGGTGAATCAAAATATTATTATCTTATTAATGCTAAAAGACATATATTTGTTCTAGAATGCCACTTCTAAAAGCTGAGGGTTATTCTTCTAGATATTCTATTACACTATTGAGCACCATAATGGTGGAAGGGTAAGATATTGCATGATATAATTGTTCACTGCATATTGATAAATAGATTACCGCTACTAAGGGAGTAGTAAGAATGTTTGGTACCTCTAGGCTTGGTAGTGCGAGCTTTGAATTTTGATATAATATATTGAGTCTTAGTGTTTGATCATGTTTATACATTAAATGAGAAGCCCTAAATATGAAAATATAAAGTATATGTGCAACAAACCTATTATTACATGTTGTAGAATAAGACTTGTAAATTTATACCTTAAAAAGGTGAAAATGAATTAATTACTTTAACAAGTTGGGTATTCATGAGTAAACCTTTTGAAGTTAATACACTTAAAATATATGTTCAAAGTTGATATATTTGAACCATATTGAAGTGGGACCCTACAGGGAGCCTTGTTGAGGCTTTTACATAATTCTTCCATCATATCGATATTGTAAGACTACATGATGTTTATTGACCTCTTGAGTATAATAGCCTTGATAAGGGAACTAAGGAAGGGGTTCTATAGTTGTGTTGGAAGATGGTATGTTGTGTAAAGCTAGTCCATACACCTACGTTGTAAGACCTATGAGGTTTAGATACTTGTGGTATTGGAAATATTTAATATAAGAGTATTGAGTTACATTCTAAAGCAAATAAAATTACAAGGTAAAGAATATTAAGAGATTAAGAATATATTTCTTTTAGATGTATACTTTAGATGTTGACCCAATGAATTTAGTGTTGTCAACCGTCTAAAGTCAACTTGCATATTGGTCTTTCTTAGAGAAAATTTACAACTAATGTGTTATGTCCTTCAACTTCTTAATAATGTTTCTATTGCCTTATAGAGTCATGGCATTTAAATTGAGATTGATTAATATGATTGTGATGCTTGACCATATGAGCATAATATCATATTGTGAATAGATCTTGAGTATTGCTCCCCTTATTACTAGGAAGCTTATTTTGAAGGTGATATTTATTGTATTAGTTTATTTGTAAATATGAATATTTAAGGGGTTTCTTACTAGTATAATATAGTGGTTCAAGATATCAAGAATTAACACACTTATGATATCTAAGATTAACAAACCACATTGTATTCATATTATCATGTTCTAAACCTAAATAGGACCATACATTATAAACTATGTGGTAATATCATCAGGGTGCCAGATGTGACACGGGGTCCTTGATATGTAATTTTAAAGGTTATGGGATTGTCACTTTGATTTAGGATCAATATCAATGGGAGGTCTAGTTAGAGATCTCGTTGTCCCTAGATGGAAGTGTTATAGTTCAAGTGGGCTAAATTGGGAATAGTGTTGAATTCCTTGCTTGTTGTTAAGCACTGCTAGCTGTTGGGAATCATTAAAGCAACCATGTTGGAGTAAGACATAGTAATTCATAAAATCCTTGGTTTTGGGAACCTTTGTGTAAGTGTCATTTGAGAAACCTTGTGAGGAGAACTATGTGTGACTTTGATCCATTTGGAAGCGGGTACATAGGCAGTCCTTGGGTGAAGGATTCCTCTATGACCTCAAGTCCGTAGGGGAGGGTCTAGGGGGGAATAAATCCAAGATGTTGGGGTTGTCCCTAATAGGTTTGACCTTCTCTCTATTCAGTAGGGTTTAGATGAGGCTGAATGGGTATTAGAT
Source organism: Sequoia sempervirens (assembly GCA_007258455.2). NCBI lineage: Eukaryota > Viridiplantae > Streptophyta > Pinopsida > Cupressales > Cupressaceae > Sequoia > Sequoia sempervirens. Next base: position 12,451 of record VDFB02194194.1, on the reverse strand, counting down.
GGTTATGAAAGAAAACTTGATAAATTGTATTCAATACATAATGTGTGTCAAAATAACAAGCTGAAGGAAAGGAATGAATTGGACTACTTGGTTTTGGTTACCTATTGAGTTGAGCTCACCTCATGTTAGTCCTAAGTGAACTCTTTTATGTACTGTGAATATTAACTTTAGACTTAAATGACTATGTATAGGCTTCTAATTCACTTGATTGTGATCTATTTATTCTACATTAAGAACCTATTTTCTAGTTATAGTGTTAAGCATGGGTAAGGAGCAATACTATTATGCTCAAGATTAACAAGTGTCTAGGGGCAATACTAGGCTTGAGATGGATAATAGTCATGGAGCAGTACTATTTTGCTTGAGATTGACAGGTGTCTAGGGGTAGTACTATGCTCGAGATGGATAGTATTCAAGGAGCAATATTATTATTCTCAAGATTTGACAAGTGTTTAAGGGTAGTACTATGCTCGAGATGAACAATAGTCAAGGAGCAATTACTATATTATGATTGAGATTGATAGGTGTCTAGAGGCAATACTATGCTCGAGATGGATAGTAGTCAAGGAGCAGTATTATCATGCTCAAGATTGATAGGTGTCTAGGGGTAGTATTATGCTCGAGATGGACAAAAGTCAAGGAGGAGTACTAATATGCTTGAGATTGATAGGTGTCTAGGGGCAGTATTATGCTCGAGATGGATAGTAGTTAAGGAGCATTCTATGCCAATGATGGACACCCATGGTTGCTTAGCCATCTGATGGACTGCAAGGAAGAGAATTCCCAATAAAGAATAGGTAGATAACAGTTTGATCAACCTTATAGTATAGTTTTGACATATTGTGGTGTGGAAATGGTATACTTGACCCTATTGAGTTGATGGTGGACCCCTGATGTAGTTTGAGATCCACTGAATCCTCTTCCTAGTTCTCTGATGGTGTAGAAGATTAGAAAAAAGGATGGGACCCACAATGTAGTGTGTAATATACCGACATTCTTTTTCTATCTAAGATGCACTAAGGGCAAGTGTGTGTTAGCCAAAGTGAATGTGATATGCAAGAACCAATCACTTTGTATTTGCAATGCATATGAGCTAGTTACTATTGTGATGTGATGTACATATGAGCTTGTCACTAATTTACTTGTGATGTACATATGAGCTAGTCACTATTGTGATGTGATGTGATGTACATATGAGCCCATCACTAATGTACTTGTGGTGTATGAATGAGCTAGTCATGGTTGTGATGTGATGTGCATGAGTCTGTCATTAATGTACTTGTGATGGGCATATGAATTAGTCACCTTATGTATAAGTGATGTATGCTAGAGCTAGGAACTGTATATATGTGACATATGTTGGAGCCGATCACTATGTATATGTGACATATGATGGAGCTAGTCACTATGTATAAGTGACGTATGTTGAAGTTAGTCATTGGGTATTTATGGCGTATGTTGTAGCTAGTCACTATGTATATGTGATGTATGTTGGAACCAATCACTGTGTAAATGTGATGTGTATGCATTAGTCACCTTGTGTATATGTGATGTATGCTTCAGTCACTCCCTATGGGAATTGCGGAATTATGAAATGATATGACCTTTGTGTATTTGTGTATGTTTGCACACTACTGATTAGTAATGTTTGGTATAAAGCCAACACTTGATGGTTAGTTGCAATTTTTATTCACTTGGACTATGTTTTATAAATAACCATGGTGTAAGAGAGATCAAAGATCTCATACAAGAGGAGAGAATGAACTCCCTCTAACATTGGTGGGTGAACTACAGAGCCTCTGATTTCCTACCAAGGAATACGTATGCAAGGTCATTAGGAGTGAACCCCTGAGGCTTAGGTTTGGGTCGAGGAATGACCTTAACCTTGGGAGCTTATCACTCCCATGGGTATGAAAATAAGTGGTAACGTCTAGTTGATGCCACCATGGTAAATGAAGAAGTTTTGAAGTTAGCACTTCTAAGCTACATGGATGAAGTTCATGATCAATTTTGGTGTGTGTCTTGAATTGATTTAAGAAAAAAAAAATGGTAGCAACCGAGGAGCGGTTGTTACAATTAGCTCAATAAATCAGCTAACAAACTCTCCTCTCACTTGACATTAAGGGATTTATTGAGCTAATTTAGAAATCCTTAGTATCATTTGCCATTTGTTTCTAATCTGTTAATGGATTTAGTGGAAGTGCTTCCCAAAAAAAATTGTTCAATTTTTGCACCTAATTTCAAATCAGTCTTTAGAGAAATAAGAGATTGCTACATTAGCTCAATACATTGGCTAACAAAATCTCCTCATAGTTGACATTAAGGGATTTTTTGAGTTAATCTAGAAATCATTTGTATCATTTGTTTCTCACTCATTTAATGGATTACGAAATATATGATTTAGTTGAAGTTGCTTCCCAAAAGTAGTTTTCAATTCTCACACCCAATTTCTATAGACAAATAAGAGATTGTTATAGTAGCTCAATAAACTGGCTAGCGAACTCTCCTCGCACTTGAAATTAAAGGATTTATTGAGCTAATCTAAAAATCCTTAGTATCATTTGTCATTGTTTCCCATCCCGTTAACAGATTACCAAAACACTTTGTTCAATTCTTACACCCAATTTCAGATCTGTCTCTAGACAAATAAGAGATTGCTAGAATAGATTAATAAATTGGCTAACAAACTCTCCTCACACTTGACATTAAAGATTTATTTAGCTAATCTAGAAATCCTTAGTATCATTTGTCACTGTTTCTCATCTAGTTAATGGATTACCAAAACACTTTGTTCAATTCTTACACCCAATTTTAGATCACTCTCTAGACAAATAAGAGATTGCTAGATTAAATCAATAAACTAATTAACAAACTTTCCTTGCACTTGACATTTAAAATTTATTTAGCTAATCTAAAAATCCATAATATCATTTGTCATTGTTTTTCATCCCGTTAATGGATTAACAAAACACTTTGTTCAATTCTTACACCCAATTTCAGATAAGTCTCTAGACAAATAGGAGATTGCTAGATTAGATCAATAAAGTGGCTAACAAACTCTCCTCGCACTTGACATAAATCTGACATTAAGGATTTATTGAGCTAATCTAAAAATTCTTAGTATCATTTATCATTTATTTCTCATCCGATTAATGGAATATGGAATGTGATTAAAATACAGTTTTTAGAATCTCTTCAAAAAGATGCATAGAGGAAAACATCTTTATTTCTCATCCGGTTAATGGATTATGGATTGTGATTAAAGACAGTTTCTTTCTAAAAGCTCTTCAACTAAATGTATAGGAGGAAAACATCTGAATATCAAGGGCTAAAGCGCACTAAATGATCCCAATATGAATTGGGCTTAACCATGCTTGTATGCATCTAACTTCACATTAGCTGAGCTCTATAAGTCGAGATAAAAGTTGGGCATAAAAAGATCTGTATGTTTTGGGCTGGACCTTATCAAAATTCATATAGAACATGAGTTGGGTGTGGCCAGATTCACATGTAAGCATAGATAGGAAATAGGTGTAACTGGAACTGTATATGGCCAGAAACAAAGTGATATATTCTACATTTGGCTAAATAGGAATTAGGCACAGAGCACATCACTTATCAGATTCAAATACAACATAGAGTTAGGAATGACTAATGCATACGGTTTGGTCCCTTAATACTTATCTTTTACAGGTCACTCTACCCACCAGTGAAAAATATCTTGTCCCACTTTAGCTCCAGCAATTGAGCGCTCTCCTCAGGGCCTCCTTGAACAACTCTAACCATACTTTTATCCAAGTATTTGGGAATAAGATATGCTAGGAGATCTGATGTAGCGGCAGCCATTTCTGAGGGCTTTAAAACCACAGCATTCCCAGCTGCAATGGCCCCTACCATTGGCTCCAAAGCCAGATCTATATCACATAAAACAAACTAGACATAAGCACAGATTCACCACCAATTCTGGGTCAATAATGGCTAAGCTAAAACAGGACTTACCGAAAGGAAAGTTCCATGTAGAGAATATTAAAACTACACCAAGGGGCTCTGCAATCACTGAGGCTGAACCACGGTATGCTATAAGCGACAGAGAAACCTGCCTCATAAAATCAACCAAAACCAATGACAAACATCCTCAAAATCTCATTCTATCCAAATAAAAATTCAAATTTCTGTCACAAGCTTATACCCCTGTGGGTGCCATCCACTTATGCAGGTATTTAAGAGCACATCTCGCCGCGTTTGCTACAAGAGCAACCTGCAACAAAAAATTGTGAAATTAAAAACTACATTAATATCTGGCTATTGATCTTACTGCAACACAAATATCTGGTCAGAAGCAATAAAGTCTATCCATGTGAATACATAAAAGCTAAGATCAGAATATAACCTCATCTCTATATGCCTCACATTGACTCTTGCCCAAATCAGTATGAAGCGCATGCAATATTTGTTCTTCATTTTCAGTAACTAAGTTAAGAATAGCTTCAAGTTGGTTTTTCCTCCAATTCATGGACAGAGTCTTTCCGCCATTGAAACTGGATTTCATTTCTTCTGAAATGTTTTGCAAATCCATAATTAATTGGCAGGGACAATAAATTCTATGCTATACTCAACTGAATTGAAGAGTTTAAAAAGATGCTTCATTTTTGCAAAACGGGACAGAGCATAGTTAGGCGCGGTTCTAATTAATAAGTTTGGTGAAACATGCCTCATTTTTTTTTAAAACGTGTTTGGTTCTGAATGTTAATTAACTAATAATTACTAGCAGCTGAGCATCCAGTACCCTGGATAGAGACGATACTTATAAGTCAATACTTTTCATTAAAAATTCAGTACTTCCAGTTAACGAGTAAAGTTTGAGTTCGTATGGGAAGGACAGGGACTGTCCAAAACTCGTGGGAAAGAGAGACATGGGTTGTTGAACTCTTTTACTAAATTTAATAGCGGTCTGTATCTACAGAGCCTCATAAATTCAATTATAATTACATTTATCTTTCAAAAGGAAAATAAATTTTTTAATGGGTTAGAAGTTAGATTACTTAAATAAGTATAGTTAAAGTTTAGATTAATTAAATATGGTAGTGATATTTGTATTTTAAAAATTAAATAGGATTAATTATGATATTTAGTGGAGAAGATCTAATAGTTCATTCAGAATATATTAATAGTTGAGAGGTTGTTTGTCATAATTTGATCTGTTAATAGAAAATATTTTAGTTATTGTTTGAAAATAAAAATATTCATGTTATTTAAAAAAGTGTTAATCATAATATAATTTAGAGAACATATGTCAATAATACATAAAAAGTGTACAACTACTCACCACTTAATACAAAAACACAAAAAATAGTAGTCAAAAATCATTAATACACCAAAAAAGTGTGCAATTAATCACCGTTTCATACAAAAACAAGTGACGCAAGCGTCGAGTTCCTGCCGAGGGATAAAAAGCATCTAGCTATGAGTTAGAAAAAGTAATTAGATAGGAGATAGGAATATAAATGTATTAAATATAGCTAGGAAAGTTTGAAGTAATTTGCAATGGTGCATTAATGAGTGGAATGTTTAGGGTGCATGAGCAACGTGGTCCATAGAGACATGTGAACAGTTAACATGTGTTGATGGATGCATGCAAAATTGTATTTATGGGTACCATGTATAGGTGGACTTTTTTATAGATATAGCAATGAATACTTGTATTTTTTATGTGTGTATGTATACATTTGCGACAAGAAAGATTCTTTATGATCTTAATCAGGAAGCAAAAATGCTTTATAATTTTGTTTTAATTATTGAACGCAAACAATCTGAAACGTTTGTAAGAATGCTTGAGACATCTATGGATACATGTATGCATGTATACATGTATCCACATGCACAAGATGCATAGAAGAGTGAAAAGCATCATCGGCATCTGAACAAGTCTCAAAGCACGATGAGACTCAACTTGCATTTATATGCATTCTTTACATGACCCATATTTATATGCATGGCGAAACAAAGTTTACCATATCTCTTTTTTTGCTTCTATGTCTATTTGTAAATAAAATTATGTTTAGTGTACTGTTCTAAAACACATGCTACGTTAATTAATACAATTGAGTTATTTTAGTTTATCATATCACAATATGCAAGTGCTAGTAGAAACACTAGTGTTAGGTGGAACATTGATAGGGGTAGCTCATTTGAGTGTAAACTTTTCTAAGATTAATCAATCTTTTTTTTAATGTAGTATGAAGGTTACTTGTATATAAAGCTATTGATTTTATTATAAATAAGATTTTAATCTTGTCTATGTAATACGAAAACATATTTTTGTGTATAGAACAATGTAATTATATTACAATAAATTCTTAGATGAATCAGTAGAAAGCTATTGATTTTATTATAAATAAGATTTTAATCTTGTTTATGTAATACGAATTAAAATTTGTGTATATATAATAAACAAAAAGTAATTTGCAAAGATATAATAAAGAACCTTATTACCTAAGATAGAATGTAGGTAGACTAAAATAATTCACATGTTTATAGCACTTTGCATTCAAATTAAAATGTAATAATTTGACTTATTAAAATGTAATAAGTGAAATAAATATTACAATAAATTGTTAGATGAAACAGTACAAAGGTATTGATAAAATAATTTGGAAAGATATAAAGAACTTTATTACGTAAGATAAAATGTAGGTACACTAAAATAATTCACATGTTTATAGCACTTTGCATGGAAATTATTGAGAGAGAAACATTTGTAAGAATGCTTGAAGCATCTATGTATACATGTATGCATGTATCCATGTATCGACGTGCACACAATGCATAGAGGAGTGAAAAGCATCCTTGGCATCTGAACGAGTCTGAAAGCATGATGAGCCGCAACTTGCATTTGAAGTATTAAATGAAACAAACACAGGAGAAATAAACTAGTCAGTATGAATGCATATATCAAAGGAAAGCATAAAAATATGGATCCATGTAAACGTTTATGCATGTATGGATGTGTACATGTGTCCATGTAATTTGGTATGTAAACAAGAATCTATATATGCCTGCGTCCACAAAGCTAGAAATGTCAAAAACAATTTGCATTTTAAACATATAAAAAAAACATTTATGATTGAAACAAAATAGTAATACATTAGTGTTTTTGGAAGAAGTGTATAAAGTATATCTAATGATGCATTTGAATGCATGGATACTTGTAAATATTTGTGAAATCTGATTATACATTTTAGCCTTTGGGGAACTATCATACATGCTTTTAGGGATGTGCAATAAACAAGATTTAGAAAAGACGTTTTGAGAAGAACTCTTGAATACAACTCTATGTTAACAAATATGAAATGGGGAAAATTAACTATTTATCAGCAATGCATGTATCGAAGGAATGCATAAATATATGGATCAATGGAAACATTTATGCATGCATCAATGTGTACATGTGCCTATGCAATTTGGTATGGAAACAAGAATCTATATATGCCTATGTGCATAAAGTTAGAAATGTCAGAAACAATTTGCATTTGAAAGATATACAAAAAACATTTATGATCGAAACAAAAGAATAATACATTATTGTTTTTTGATCAAGTGTATAAAGGATATCTAATGATGCATTTGAATGCATGGATACATGTAAATATTTGTTAAATCTAACCATACATTTTAGCCTCCAAGAAGCTGTGATATGTGCTCTTAGATATTTGTAATAAATAGGATTTAGAAAAAACATTTTGAAAAGAAGTCTTGAATACAACTCTATGTTATGATAGTTATTTTCAAAGCCCTCAGTGTTTAATTGCATAACCTTGATATTTTCTTCATTTTTTTCTTTGGTATGGTGTGAATTTTGTTGTGATGGATGAAGGTATATTTGAGCTATAGATAGATAAAGATATGTAAGGGTAGTAAAGAAGAATGAGCAATGTAAGTGCAAGAAAGAGAAGGAATTGAGAGGATGATGAGATGCAAGTAAGGTATATGAATGCCTTATGAAAAGTATTAGATATGGGAGGCAAGGATATGTGAGACTGGATATGAGAATGAATGGAATGTAAATGGTATGAATTTATCATTTTTGAGTTGTACGCTTAAAATTAAATGCAAGATATAAAAATTTGAATGAGTGAGCTGGATTGAAAGAAAAAAGGAATGCAACACATTGGTGTGATGCAAGGCAAGCATATAAATGGATTTTGAAATGTATTTGATTTGAGAAGAAACGATGTGCACGGGTGGAAATGGAAATGAGTGGATTCGATAGGGTATGAAGTGAACATTTCTTCCAAGAAAGGGTGGAAGAATGTCTATTTTGTTATTGGTTATGCTTTTTAAAATCATCATAGGGCTGATTGTCTCAATACAAATACAGAAGAAAGACTGATGTCCCATTTCTCACTCTCCTTTGTACTAAACAAAGTGCCAAGATCCTTGAGCTTCCTCGAAATGTGACAAGAGAAGAATAGCTATAAAAATATAATGATATTTAAGGATACAAGAGTCAAAAGAGAAAATAAAGGAAAAGTTGTTATGCATATACTATGAAAAGAATAAATACATGGACTTTTTGATAGATACACCAGTGAATACTTGTACTTTTACATGGGTGTATGTTTATATTTGCAGTAACAAATGTCCTTTATGATCTTATTCAGGAAGCAAAAATGTATTATTATTTTGTTTGAATTATTAAATGCAAATAATCTTAAACATTTGTAACAATGCTTGAGCTATCTATGTATACATGTATCCATGTGCACACAATGCGTAGAAGAGTGAAAAGCATACTTGACATGTGAACAAGAAATTTGAATGGAAAACACTAAAATCGAGTAGATTTATAAATTTTTCAAAGCACAATGAAACTCAACTTGCATTTGCAGTAGTAAATGAAAGAAAAAATAGGGAAAATGAACTATTTATCACCAATGCATATATCGAAGGAATGCATAAATATATGGATCCATGTAAACATTTATGCATGCATGCATGTATACATGTGTCCATGTAATTTGGTACATAAACAAGAATCTATAAATGCCTGTGTGCATAAAGCTAAAAATGTCAGAAACAATTTGCATTTGAAACATATACATTATTGTTTTTTGAACAAGTGTATAAAGGATATCTAATGATGCATTTGAATGCATGGATACATGTAAATATTTGTTAAATCTGATTACACATTTTAGGCTTTAAGAAACTATCATACGTGCTTTTAGGGATCTGTAATAAACAAGATTTAGAAAAGACGTTTTGAAAATAACTCTTGAATACAACTCTATGTTATGATTGTTATTTTCGAAGCCCTCAGTGTTTAATTGCATAAGCTTGATATTTTCTTCATCTTTTTCTTTGTTTGGTATGGTGTGAATTTTGTTGTGATGGATGAAGGTATATTTGAGGTATAGATAGATAAAGATATGTGAGGGTAAAAAAGAAGAATGAGTTATGCGAGTGCAACAAAGAGAGAAAATTGAGAGAATGATAAGATGCAAATAAAGTGTATGAATAAGTTATGAAAAGTATTTGATATGGGAGGCAAGGATATGGGAGAGTGGATATGAGAATGAATGGAATGTAAATGGTATGAATTTATCATTTTTTAGTTATATGCTTAAAATTAAATGCAAGAAATAAAAATTTCAATGAGAGAGCTGGATTGAACGAAAAAAGGAATGCAACACATTGGTATGATGCAAGGCAGGCATATAAATGGATTTTGAAGTGTATTTGATTTGAGAAGAAAGGACGTGCAAGGGTGGAAATGGAAATGAATGGAATCAATAGGGTATGAAGTGGTTATTTCTTCCAACAAAGGGTGGAAGAATGTCTAGTTGGTTATTGGTTATGCTTTTTAAAATCATCATAGGGCTGAGTGTGTCAATATAAACATAGAAAAAAGACTCATGTCCCATTTCTCACTCTCCTTCGTACTGAACAAGGTGTTGAGATCCTTGAGCTTCCTCAAAATGCGACAAGAGAAGAATAGATATAAAAATATAATGATATTTAAGGATAGAAGAGTCAAAATAGAAGACAAAGTGGAAGTTGTTATGCATATACTATGAAAACAATAAATATGGAAGATCATGAAACTGAAAAAATGCAAATGCTGATGCGTTAGAGAACAATAAATGCATGGAGAGAGAAATACGTAGAGCTATTCACAGATATATGCATGGATGCATCAATAGACACATGTATACACAGAAAACAGAACTACATGGACAGATGGAGAAATGAATACATGTATACATGGATGCATGCATATTTGCATATAGATACAAATGCATATGTTACATGGAAGGATGTATTCATATACACATGCAAATATGGATGAAGGCATATATGCATATATGCATGTATGGACAATATGCATGAATGTATGTCAACATATAACTTTTAATTTTGTTATATTGGAAAATTAGCATTATTCTGATAAATTTATATTGGAAAATTAGCATTTATCTGTTTCTATTTATCAGAATAGCTTTATAAATCATTATTGTTATAGAAAATCAGTGAAATGCGATCGCATAGATTGATTAAATAAATTTAAGCAAAGGCATAGTTTATAAAACTGGCAAGTAGAGGTACGCAATCCATGAGTGCAAATTAAATGCATTGAAATATCAGAAAATGCGAACACATAGAGAGGTCAAAATAATTGAAGCAAATGCATTAAATGGCATCTGGCTGGTGGGGAAGGCACTGGAATGGCTTGGTGGCCATGGGTGGCCAACATACTTTGGCCATTTAATATAGATTTAAGCTAGTTGTAATGCATCGCAGTTGCTTTGTGGACGTTGTATTCTGTTGTACATGCTTGTGTTCTAAGGAAGAGTATTGTATACACATGCACAAATGCATATGTGCATGTAGTACATGCACACATGCATAGATGGATGCATAGACACATGTATGCAGACAGAGATAGATATGTTACAGAGAGAGGTGTACAGATACATGGATGTGTAGAAATATGCATATATGCATCTGCAGATGGGCAGAGACAAAGACAAATACATGGGTGCATGAGTCCATACATGCATATATACATGTATCCATTGAAGATATCGATAGATGCATATATACATGGATGTGTGTATGCAATTCATAGGTGCATATATGCATAAATCGATGTATACATGCACCCATAGATACAACCATACATATATAGACAGATGCATTGAGAGATGGCGAGATATATGCATAAATCGATGTATGCATGATTGCATCTATGGATACATAGATACATAATGAAATGAAGAAAAAGACACATTTATATATGCATTCATTTTGAGAGTTTGATTCTGAATCCATATGCATAATCTGATTAAAACTAGTGGCTGAAGGTACATAATTAGTTGATAGAAAATTAATGCATTGAATGGCATCTGACTAACGGGGAGGCTGTTTGGATTGCTAATTAGTCTTTGAATATATAAGAATTAAAAGAGATAAATAAGTATAATTATCCTTGGCCACATTTTACATTTTGACCTTTTAATCAAAGTCAATTAACAAAGTAGCAGTTAGACATACCTAAAGAAGGTTCAAGGATTATGCTGATAGAAAACCATATTTTGGACAATGGCTACATAATCTGTTGGAATTGCTTTACAAACTTTGAAGCAAATGCATTTTTCCTTCTGTTTTCTTTCATTGTACATCTTAAATGCAAGTTGGGTTTCGCATTGCTGCAATGCATTTGGATACTTTGATTATAAAATCATAGTTTAGATCATTTTAAGTGTTATCCATTCGAATCTTTCCTTGAAATACCAAGGATTCATTTGAGTCTTGGAGGCAATGCACAGCTGTCCTATAAAGAGGGCTTTGGAACCAATGAGTTGTCATAAAGGATAGAGGAATATTGTCAAATATTGTGGTTATTGTCCTCATAGGCACACATGCAAAATATGGAACCATATAGAAAGCAAGTGAACTATTTAATAATCCCATGAAACATAGTCTTTGTATGCATCCATGCATACAGGTTTGCATGTATATATGTGTGCATGTAATTATGTATATATGTTAGACAGTATGTATTTGTGCATAGGTGCATAAGGATGGTATGTATCTCTAGATTTTAGATTGCATAGGTAACATGTGCTTTATAGTCATCTAGTTAGGGTAATATGATCGCTTTGTGCATATTGGTATTTAATTCTGGAAGTTGATGTTTCCAAAGTTGTTTTTTTTTTAATTTGGAAAGTGGTATTTAGCTGTTTTCTTGATTGTGTTTCAAAGTGAATGCATTAAACAGAATGTGGATTTATCATGTAATATAGATTTAAGTGACTAGAGATGCATTGTGATTACTTTGAGCGTTTCATTTTTTGTTATTCTGCAGATCTGTGTAGTCACAGGAGATGTTGTTGCTGCAGAGTCAAGACCTAGAAACAAGCTACTTGATACATGTATCCATAGATACATG
>VDFB02194193.1:0-15183 GCA_007258455.2 Sequoia sempervirens | reverse complement strand
AAAAATAGACTAATTGCTATGAGTTTTAAAAGACAAAAAGAAAGCGCTTGACAATTCAATCACAACATGGGCAGCAGCAACGGTGATGGCATCAACAACAACGGCGATCTCATCCGTATAGCATCACCTACCGTAAACAATATCATTAGTGCATGCAACGCTGCATGGGTAAACATGCCCGCTGGAAGTCCATGTAATTAGCTCTGATAAGCCGAAACCATACCGTTGTAGATTTAAACAGAGCCATGTGCTCCGAGTAATTCCTTCCGCGCCTTATTCCGGCACCCGAGCTTTAAAGCCAATTAAAAATGGTAGCGCCACGACAACAAGGCCCCTCTTCTATGGAACCTCCAGAGGGTTGCTTGTGGTCGGTATGTTCTCACAAATACGCCACCACCCTCCGCGCCGGCCCGCGGCCTCTGGCGGGAAATATTTCTTTGACAAGATGAAGAATCAAAAGCTTGGGAATTCCTATATCGAGCATGGAGGTGAAAAAGTGTGAGCACAAATCATCGTTAACTCGATGCTTGTCATCGTATTCAAGGAAATCCCATCCTAGAACCAATTTAATGGCTACGATAGCCAATGAGTGCTTATTTTTCATCATCCTCTTCAAACGCTTAGTAAGAATCTCACCTAGGAAGGAAATCTAAGACTTGTGACACACTAGCCTAATTGAGGTATTCATGTTGGCAATCACTCTGCAACTAACTTGAAACTATATCTGAAAGTGCCTAAGTCTAGCCTATGAAAATGCTATGCACTGCAAATTCCAAACTGCTAAACCAATGACCTACTACCAAATTTTCTCTAATCACTAAGTGTGATTTTGCTATTGCTTAGATACCTAGTTATAGAAAAAGTGAGCAAATGTGTGGTAATTTGCTTACCATAAACGTGATGTTAATCAAGTACCAACTTGAAATCTATGCCTGAGCTTGCTCGAATTTCCCACCTAGTCGCATCTGCTGAGTATGGTTTTCTACGTGCAAAAATAATAAGGGCTAATTAATTAGCCTAAGCTCGTGGCAACAATCGGCAGTGTTATGCACAATCAAGGACTGAGGTGTCATTCTCTAGGTGTTTTGCTTATTCTGAGGCAGAGCTCATATCTTTTCAAATGCTTAATCTATCTTTGCCTAACTATCTTTTGGGGATGATAATTTACCATGAACGCTTTGCTACTAGCAAAGCATCAACTCAAGTTCCAAGAAAATTGTGTTGTACAATACAGTTGCTAATTACAATTATGAATTCTTGTCACATCAAAATGGCAAGTGATTCATCTCGCACAAGCCAAGGGTTGGCGGTACATGCCAAATTAAATGAAAAAAGTAAACTCCCATCTACTACCTTGAGGAAAAATAGCCATGCCGCGTATACCTGCCACCGGCGCTGTCTTCTAAATATCGCCGCTTCTTAGAACAAAAGCAATTTCTGCCGACATGGCCAAAGCTCGGTGCAAAGCTTGCAAAACGTTTTGGCAAAACTCCTCCCCGCGAAACCTAAAATGGCGTAGGCTTTAAATGTATGATCATAGGGAGGGCAAACTAAAAGTCTTACAGCCGCGAGGGAGAATTAATTTACCAATATCTGAAGACATTTCCTATGCCACACCAAGTATTCTTGACAAGCCAAAGTGGGAAAACAAAAAAGAGTTGGACAAGCCCAAAGGCTACACTAATCAACGAGCTACAGGCGAGGAACCAAAAATATTAGAGCCAATTAGCCCTGGCGGAGCAAAATCTACAACAAAAGGATAAAGAGTTAGCAACTCAATGTTCTTTATATGAGCAAGAATTAGAAAAGAATCATACAGACTTTGAAGGCCAAAAGTCCCAAATAGAAAAGGAGCTCCAAGAGACAAAGTCCTCTACACAGAATTGGCGAACCCTGAATGAGCCAAGGAGAATTGGTATAGAGAGCTAAGTAGTTTCGGGGAGCAACTAGCATCCACAAAAAAGAGAACTATGAAATTAACAAAGGATGTCAATTGAAAGGATACAAAGATTTCCCTTCTAAGGAACTCTCTCCAAGCCTCCACTGTGCAACCAGACCTCATCCCATTAGCTCAACGGCTATATATTTCTTATTGGGAAAAGGTTAAATCCTTCTGCCTAGCATTGTAGCCAATGCTTTGGTTCATCTCGAAGGCAACATAATTGAGCCAAGAGGTTCACGGAACAATTGAGTGATTCCCACAATTCAACACAGAGAAGGTTCCTGAAGCAAAGAGTTTGCTTAGCAAGCTATATACAGTCTCTGATGAAGACTTGGCCAAGGAAGAAATCAAAGATCAAGATATTGCTGACCAGATAGAAAACAAGTTCATCCATTGCCACTCGGCCTTCTAGAAAACTAAAGCCACCACAACTACTTTGAACTAGACAATGGACAACATGTGTGAAAATTTCTCCCAGCTGAGCGAGATGGGACTATTGTCCCCGTTTCTTGAAGATGGGTCAATCGTTACGGCCGAGTAGATTGTAGAAAGAATTGAAGAAAAGGAGCAAGACCCAACCTCTTTTCAAAGTTTCAGCCATCCTCCTACCATAGAAGACATTGAAGGTGTTATTCATCCTCTTAATCAGCTACTTTTCCATTGAGAGGTTGGGGCCGGTTTACCTAAGGTACTGCCTTATAAAGAAACACTCGATCTAGGCAGAGCGTAGGAAAATTTGCGCAATATAATGAGACCATCCGAAGATGACTGGTCGCCCCTATAGGAAGCCCTTTCCAAGCTCTAATTCTGTTGCCAATGGATGGCACTCTAGTATGTGAACTAGAGAAAATTTTGGGTTCCACGTTCCTCAAAGTGAAACACCCCTGATAGTCACCAGAAGTTGTGAATACGAAATTCACCATGATCCCTTCACGTTTTGTTTTTGGCTAAGTACCAGCCCATGCCTTCAAATGAATATCATCAACACATTTTTGATAATCACTATGGCCTATACCATGTGTCTTCTCAATGCTCTTTGAGGGATTTCTCTCCTTTGTTCTTCTATCGACCCCTGCTATGCTCCCATGTGTCTTCACCACAGGTTATTTTAATTGCTTCCCTTCACTTCCTCGTCGGTCCTCGCCCGCGTGCCATGTAGATCCCATTCGCATAAAGATTTGGTGGGACCCATAGGTGGCATCTATAGTAAAAAAAAATCTACGTGTCATCTCAATGCAAGCTTTCAACGAAAGAAGGAAAAATCAACCGTCAGCAGTGAAATACTGCCACGTGTCTCTTCAACGCATGCTTCTTCAATGCAAGGGATGAAGTGAACTATGGGTTGTGATATGCTGCCACATGTTCTAATTTCCTATACAAGGGGGCAACACTTGTTTACACAGGACTTTGTCGGGACCACTGCCATCATTCGCAGGGGATGCACTTGAATGGGGAACGACCAAATGTTATGGCCCGAACCTTTTCTATTACAAAAACTGAGGGTAATCATTGTTGCAACATCATTGCTCGGGATTCTAAATATTTTTAGTTGCTGCTCGCCAGTAGTGGGAGGCTCACTATAAATACTACTCTTTGCTTCTAAAGAAGGGTTCATAATTTGAAGATTACATGCTACATGTTTTTCAAGTTCCACTAGTTTAAGAATTACAAGATTTTTGGAGAGACACCAGGCCTTTTTATTGTTCAGATTATTGCAAGAACTCACAGACTGTCCCATTGTTCAACCTCTCTATTTTCTTATGCTATTGATAAACTTTACATTGTGCCATTATTGTTTGAATGGTTTATTTGTCATACTTCTATAATTTGAATGCAAGTTTACTGGTTTAGATCATGTCTTTTGACTCTTCTTTTCAGTAAATGGGTGTAAAAATTATTTTATGTCATTGAATGAGTTGTTCATGCTATAATCCTTAATTTTTGTTATTCTAGGACATGGTAAATTGCTAAGTGGTCCCTTAGATCATATCCAAAAGATAGGTTTATCGCGCCTTTTATCTAAATTATGGCGCACTGCTTTAGTTAGATTCTTTATTATTATATCTACTTCCTTTTCCCATTCCAAAACCCCAATTACAGAAGAAGCCAGATTCTTTAAAAATCTGGAGGTCACTCATTTTAGCACAATAAGTCCCCCATAAATTGAGTTTCCCACAAAGGGTTGTTACCTTGCCAATTTTGGCACCAACAATACCAAGATCTCACTTGTAATTTTTACATTCACTTGAATTTTCCCAGCTCATTACCACTTCCATCACTCCTACACCCATTGTTCCAACTACTCCTTTTAATAGTGGCATTTTTGTTCCCACTAGTTATTCTATGATAACTCAATATTACTCCATACCAAAATTTGTTATTATATATACACCTCATTATATATCCTCATTTATTCATATGTACCCCATTCTATTACTTATTTTATTCCTCTTTATATACTTCATATTTGATTGCCTTCTATGGCATGATGTTATATAGCTCTCACATATAACCATCCTAGTGATGTCCAATCCTCTTTGGTTATTAATCCCTTTATTACTTTGGATGCACTATTTCAAAATATTAATAAAGTTGAAAAAAGAGTTGATACTATGCTTGGGGAAAAGACAATCAATAAATTATTGAGGCTAGAAATACACCATTGGAATTCAAAATTGTTACACATCCTCTACCCATTAGTTTTGTAGCACCTCATTTTTAATGTATGATGGAAAAAGTGACCCTAACACATCATTATATTTCTTCCTATTGCATGATTGGACTTTGTATATGAGGATGGGCTCTTGGTTAAAAATTTCCCTACAACATTAAAAGAATTTGCAATTGAATTCTTTTTCACATTGCCTTATGGATTCATACATTCATTTTTAAATTTAACCAAGGGATTTTAAAAGAAACTTAAAATTAACATGGGCCTTAAGGTTACTATTTTTTTAGTTATTTGAGTATGCCCAAGGACCTAATGAATGCATCAATGATTAATCCATCTAATAATTTTAGTTCTTATGTTCTATATTCCATCATCCCTTAAATGATTTGGAATTATAATTTAATACCTTTATCAAGGGATTGCTTATTTTGAATTTAGATAATTTTACCTCAATAGTTTAACATCGTCCATGTGTCTTTGTGTATATTTCATAACTATTGAATTTAATCCATTAGAAATAAATTTATTAAAATATATGGATCATCAAGTCCTAATGCTTTTTCATATTCTTCAAATTTTCAAAAGTACATTTTTTCCTAAGGGCATTAAATGCAAGGGAAACAAGGAAATTATTTTTGATTAAGTGATAAAGCATGTTTTGAGGTGACTTGAAACCCTAATACACCCATAAAAATATCAATTAAATCCAGAATTTTTCCTACAATAGAATGAATTGACACAATTGCAAAAATAAACCAAAACACAAAATAAATAGAAAAAGTAAAACACAAATACATAGAAGATTAAAATATAGCCAAAGTTTTTGTGGCCTCTAATTCTTCTTTACAAAATCTCTCGTGTAAGTCTACAAAATACTATAGGTCATTCTTCTCCTCTATATAGGTTTTATTCTTACTACTTTTTTTCTTAAACTTGATTTGGTTGTATTCTCCTTACCATCTATTTGAATAGTAGGAATTGTAGAGTCTTTGGTCAAATTCTTCAATTTAATCTTGAGACTTATAACACTAATTTTTATTGTGTTTTTGCTAACCCTGCGCAGGGGCACCATTTAAGTATTTTTGTCAATTTGAGAAATTAAGGTGTAGGATTTAGGGTTTTGGGGTAATAGGTATTAAATAAGGTCTTGGAGACCATTTTCTATTGTGTTGAGTCATTTTAGATGAATATTAGGTGTCTAGAAGGTCAATTTTGCAGAAAGTGCAAAATAATGAAAAGTTGTAAAGTTGTCATCAAAATATTGCAAAATTGCCTTGTAATAGAATACCAATGGTCATAAGCACTAAAAATTCAGTTTTTGGCAGGTATGGTGGTTGATTTTGGTTGTAAAGGGCCTATAAAGGAGGGAAACATCAATGTACACGCTCTCTTGAAGAATTGAATAAGAAAAATCAATTGCAAACTTTGTATTTCTCATATTTTTCTGTTTTCTTTGCTTTTCTAGCACTTGTACGGTACCGTACAAAGGTGCCTTGCTTGGAAACTTTTGAAAACCTCTGAAGATATGTGTTAGCACTCCTTTTGAGTTGGTTTGAGGGTTTCATTGTGAATTGGTGGTGTTTAATCTTATATTTTCTCAAACTGCTCTGTTAACCCTATTTTTGGGGTTTGAAGGTCATTAAAATGTGAAATACACCCATTCCACCCCCTGTGACTACTGTGATTGGTGGAATGGGTATGTATCATTAGAAAATAGATGTGTTTGTGCTTATTTGGTGTAGGGGAGGCCAGGTATTGAGTTGGGCATGATGCTCTAGTGATGGAAAATGTGCTTTTCTCTTGAAATTGTGAGGTTTTGATATGCCAAAATGCAAATTGTGTTGGGGCAGCGAGATTTCTTGGTGGACTGAGTTTGTGCAGGCTATATTGAACCTATTTGAGGTGGTTATAGGGTTGTTAGAGGGTGGTATGTTAGATTTTCAATAAAACCCTAGTTTCTAGGCTTAAAGAGAGGGTTTCTTGTTTTGGCTATATGGAATGAGAGCTTCTTCAAACAAATTATAAAAAATAGTGGTTTAAACACCTGATGAGTGCTTCCCAAGAGGTTTATAAGATTGGTGAGAGGTTTAGAGACAAGTCTCTTTAGAAAAGAGGCTTAATTGGCATTAAAACCTTGATTTGAGTGAGTTGTGACAAAGCAACCTTTTGTGTGTTTGGGATATGTTGAGAGGTGCCCTGATGGGTCCTTGAAATTGGTTAGGACTTGGTTTGAAATAAGGTCATTGAATAGTTACACCCAATTGAGTGGGTTCCCAATGCTACAAGGAAATAGGTAGATTTGGTGAAAAGTGAAGAACTTTGAGTTTCTGTGACTTGAGGATTGTTTTGTGGTGATTGTTTTGTAGGACCTCCTCTACTTACATCAAGTGGTATCAGAGCAAGGAAGTAGTTCCTTGAAGAAGAAAGTTGCAGTTTGTGATTGGAAGGTGAAGAGGCAAGATTGTGAAGATGCCTCCAAAGGCCAGTGCAATGGAAAAGGAGATAAAGGTTGTATCATTAGAAAATAGATGTGTTCATGCCATTTGCGTGGGAGGCCGGTATTTTGTGGGGATGATGCCCTAGTGATGGAAAATGTGTCGCTCTCTTGAAATTGTGAGGTTTTGATATGCCAAGGTGAAAATTGTGTTGGGTAGCAATATTCTTGGTGGATTGAGTTTTTGTGGACTATATTGAACCTATTTGAGGTGGTTACAAAGGTTGTTTAGGGTGGTATGTTATATTTTCTCAATAAACCCTAGTTTCTAGGCTTAAAGAGAGGGTTTCTTTGTTTTGGCTATATGGAATGAGTGTTTCTTCAAACAAATTGTAAAATAGTGGTTTGAACACTGATGAGTGCTTCCAATGTTGGAATAAACGAACAATCTCTAATCCAATTGTTAATCACCAAATCACCAAGATATGATACCAATTGGTGAGATACAAGGCTTTGACTACTACAATATAGAAATCTGAAAATTGTATGCAAATCTGTAAATAACTTTTCTTAATCCTTGAAATACCATGAAGAGATTCAACTTCTTTATGATGCTAAAATCAGCCACTCTAACATGCTTGATAAAACCACCTTAGCTGAACTTATAACAGCAATAACATCACCATAAGATATCAGCAACAAAGAGGCACAAATCAGCAACATAAGAATGCAAGATCTCACAACACAAGGTAGCAATGGAACAAAAGAATAAACTCATAACACAGTGTTTACGTGGAGAAACCCTTGCGGGAAAAAACTCCACCAAGAAGAGAGGCCCAAGTTGTATTATCTTCAAAACAAGATTACAATACATCCACTTCCAAACTCCTCTTGAGTCTTCAATCCTGTAGCACCCTGTTACTCTTGTTACTCTCTCTCTCATTTTTTCAAACTTCACTCTCAAGTCTCATAATTATACAAAATGAGTACCCACCAAAGGAATTCGTGGGAGATGGATAAAATCCAATATTTCTATCTTGGGATACACCAAAATTATCTTCTTACATATTCCCTTACACTTGTCATAGGCATCTTCCCAATATAGGCACCTAGAACCAAGAATAGGAACTTACAAGACAATAATAGCTGTCATATGTTGTCATAGAATCTCTTACACCTTATGACAGTTGTAAGTTGTCATAGATGCTCTTACAAACTTATGACATGCATCATAATAGCCCAAAAATACATTTCCCAAAGATAGGCACCAAGATTCTCCACCTCACCTCATTTACTATTTACCAAGATTCCTTGAGCAGTAAAAGTAACTCTGTAATAAACTGTCGGTGAAACTTATTCATCCCTTATGGGTAATTACAAATTAAGAATAATAAATGGAATAAATACAATATTGGGATTTACAAGGTTAATGGCACCTTATCCCAAGACCCAAGAGGTTTAGAAGATTGGTGAGAGGTTTAGAGACAAGTCTCTTTGGAAAAAGAGGCTTATTTGGAGGCTTAATTGGCGTTAAAAGCCTGATTTGAGTGAGTTGTGACAAAGCAACCTTTTGTGTGTTTGGGATATGTTGAAAGGTGCCCTAATGGGTCCCTGAAATTGGTTAGGACTTGGTTTGGAAGAAGGTCATTGAATAGTTACACCCGATTGAGTGGATTCCCAGTGCTACAAGGAAATAGGTATATTTGGTGAAAAGTGAAGAACTCTGAGTTTTTGTGACTTGAGGATTGTTGTTTTGTGGTGATTGTTTTGCAAGACCTCCCTTGCTTACATCATAACCTCAATCACATCATTGAGGTTATTTTTTATTATTTTTCATGTCATTTTCTAAGGTATAAATTGGAGTGGTATGATTTTCCTTAACTTGTTGGAGATCTTCCTAAAGATACAACTCTCTCTCTCATTAGCACATTTAGAAACTAGTTTGTTGATCTTAGATGTATTGCATTCTATATTTAAAATATTCTTACCTCCTCCTTTGAAAGATCCTATGTCTCAAGGAACTTCTTTTGTTCCTATCTATAGTGAATCTTCTTCAAGTATTTTCTTAGTTTGAGGAAGATAGAAATGGCATCATCCCCCAATATTTTATCTTTAAATATTTTGTTGCCATTAATGGAAAGTCTAGTCACCTCAATGAGTAGATCCTAAATCACCATGCAATCCATCCCATACATTACCACTCTCCTTTTGTCCCATCCTTCAGAAGATTCAATAGCTAAAGGGGTTGCATACCCCTTGGAATGGTATTAAAACCACATCAAAAAATTCTCCAACCCTTAGGATTCTGCCTAAAGCTACTACAATTTATTAGCTCAATTTTGTTACTATCTCGAATCCATAGTCAATTTCCTCTCTACCCACCAAATATGCATAGTAGCCTCATTGAACCTACTAAAAATGAAAGTCTAAATTGAGACATAAATGTGGAAGAAGGTTCTAGATGTCAAGTATGAATGCCACCCAAATTGAAATGAGCTCACATAATGGGATTCATAAATAGGAAAATGTTTGGTGAAAAAGGAATTTTTTTATTAATAGTTACTAAGATCATTATCAATGAGCTTAGACACCTTTGATGGAGATGTATCATTACTCTTCCAATTTGAAGTACCTCAATGATTAACTCTCCAAAGTTCACATAATGGGATTCATAACTAGGAAAATATTTGGCGAAAAAGGAAATTGTTTATTAATAATTACTAAGATTGTCATCAATAAGCTTAACCACCTTTGATGGAGAGGTATCAAATTACTCTTCCAATTTGAAGTACCTCAATTGATTAACTCCCCAAATTTCTTGGTAGTTTGTAACTTTATTTTTCTTTTGGTAAATATGAACAATATTTACAATATGCATACTAGCAATTGTATCTAGGGAATCCTTGATCATTCTTTCTATGGTCTAATTTAGTTGGGTCTTTCTTCTCAGAATCTCAAGCCATTTATTATATTCACTAAATCTCCTTCTAAGATTAATGAATGGACTCTAATATGTTTTGACATTTTGATGACATGGTATGATATAGTACTTTAGCAAAAAGGTTAATTTGAGTACCAAGATTGATCCACATGTTGCTATCAACTTACCCTTGTCATCACTTAAGATTGCACCTCCTTGTGGGACCAAAATTCCCTCTAGATTTTGCAAAAAAAATTGTCTTGAAACAATTTGGGGGAGGAAGGGAACATTTGATATTGTACCTTTATGTTTTACCTCCCTTAATAGGATTTGTTATATAAAAATAAAACTTCTAGCTTGAATCCTCCTTTAACTCCTCCTTTAAGACTCTTATCTTAAGGGAAGATGATATGTTTTCCTTAATTGTCACAAAGAATTTTTCTTTTATAACCAAATTTAATTTATTTAACATAGTGGTCACCAATAATTTCTACTCTTGAAGATTTTGTTATTCCATTCATTCCAAATCCCCCAAACAATATCAAGTAAATCAAAGCCCCACAAGAATTTTACAAAAATATTTTGTAATTTTTTTTTTAATTCTTAACATACACTTTATTGTCTTGAAATATATATTAAATATGTTAATACTCATTAACCTACTCTAACAAGCCTTATAATCTTATAGAACTTGGACTTCATTATACTCTAACAAGCCTTATAATCTTCTAGAACTTGGACTTCACTTATGCACTAATATCAACTAATATAATATATACAACACTTGTATGAACATACACGTTATTACCCTTTATAGTAAATTTATATTATTATATCATTCATTAATATCAGCTACAACAGATCTTAAACCTTACGATGGAAACCCATAATCTTGAAAGAACTTAAACTTCGATGCTTAGCGCCTACCCATATAGGAAAACTTTATTATCCACTAATGTCAGGCTCACTCACATTATGAAGCTTTTTACTCTTAAATAACTAATTAAATACTTTACATGGTTTACTTCTATCTACCTATATAGAACACCATTGAAAGGCTTATTTTACTTGAGTTGTCTGCAGTTGCTTTTGAGTTTATCCTCCTTTCCGTTATCTGTGTCTCCCAGAGTGCTTTGGGAAGATGGGAAGAAAGAGTTTGGCCGTTGTTCCTCTGTTTGGGCTTGTAATTTTGGCCTGCCTGTTACATTTTCATCATGCAAGGAAATTGGGTCCTTTCATACAATACAGATCTTCCTTGGTCTTACACTTTCAACCTCATCTGCACAACTTCTTTGGTAAAGTCTTTATTCATAATCTTTTTTAATGGTATTTTTCTAACACCATTGTAAGTCGAATGATACAGTTAATGCTTCTTGTTGGGTTTATGAACAATTTAATAAGCTATCTTTTGATTTGAATGATGTGTTTGTAAACAGTGCCAAGTTATTCTGGAGAGGAGATAGACACTTCATATTTTAGGAAAGAAGATTTTCTAAAGGTGAAGGAAGAAGATAGTAATGAACAAGGAGGAGGAGGAGGAGGAGGAGCAGAAGGCATGAAAGAGCCTCACCCTGCAGATGAACTTTTGCAAACCCACAGAGCAGATGGAACCAAGTCCTACATATTGGGTGGCTATTAGAATTACACCGTATGCAAATATATGTTGATCAATCAATTAATTTTCTTCTTGTTTCTCAGGCATTTCTTCAGGTTTTTTTGTGACTATAAAGAAGCAGATGATCAATTCAACTTCAAGCATTTTTTCTGCAGTTTTGTAAGACATAGAAGAGATGTCTATCAAATGACAGGATTTTTCTGACCCATGGTGATTTCTGGGATAATGGGATGTTTCTGTTAACCCTAAAAGTTGTAGATAAAGATAAGGATGTGATAATCATCTTGTTTTGTGGTATAAGAAAGCTAAATTGTTTTGTATTATGATAATTTGGTGATGGTGATTAGTTGTGCAATAATGTTGTATTTGTACGGAGATTTTGGACGAATCTGTGCATTTTTTCCAAGCATGAGAAGAGATTAAAGTATAGGTAGGATTTTGAATATGACACATCTACCTTTATAACTAAATGATTAATGACTTCGAATCTCGAAGGAGGCTTGCTGTCTAAGAAAATTAGGAAAGAGATTTGTATAACTATAAACAGATTTAAGGTAATGTGTTGAGTGATGCATGGTTATGGAGGCTAATCTACGCAGGCTAAATGTTAGAGAGGTGGGAGATTGCTAGCACACATGGTGGTTACCTAAAAATTAAAGTAAGTGTAATGAATTATGATGAAATCCATATACATTCATATTATCTTTTATTAAGTTTTGTGTTTATTTTGGTGGAATGTCATTGATGTAGTTATATATTGATAAGCATTACATTCTTATTTTAAATAAGGTTTATGTTTCAATTCTATTCATTTTTATTTACTTTCTTTTCACATATTCTTACACATTCACTATTGACTCCTCATTCACACTTAAATACATTTGTTCTTTGTGTCAAAATTTACCATTCTCCTACCCAAAGTCATTTTTGTGTTACTTGAGATCAATCACTCAACCCAAAAGAATGAACTTTAAATCAAATATTCAAATTCAAATTCCAGCTCCCCTCCCATTGCTTTTCACTAGTTGCTATCAACCAACATGACACATGTTTATGTGACATGTTGATATGTCTTGGTATTTATAAATATTTAATGTGCCACTAATTCATATGTAAGGATCAGAAGAAATCATCAATGCAAACTTCAATTTCTAAGTGACAAAGAACCAAAATCTACACCATCTACATATAGGCAACTTGCACACTTATGTTTTTTGTCTTCAAACCTTCACTTGGAGTTGTAAAACCAATCAAACAAGGTGCTTAGGATAACTTGACCCTAGCAATCTAATGAATTCCCCTAAGTTATTTTAAACATTGTAGTCCTTGAGAAGCTATTCAAATATTAGATATCCAAGCTAATATGATTTATAATTCAATTTAGTAGTTCAAATATATGTGTTAGGGATCAAATCTATGTTGATCAAGATTGAACCCACGATGCTTGGGATCAACCCTCAATTTTTCTTTGTGCCTCTTCAAAATTTGAGATATTTATTAGATTGAAAAAATAAATTTGTATACCTTGGAGAATGATACTAGCATGATGTCAACATAAGCTCTTCATCATTTTTCCTATGGCCCAACTTTATACACCTAAAACCAGTCATCCACCTTTTAATTAATTAAATACTAGCTATTTGATTAATATTCCAACTATGTATAAATAAATTCTCAATTAATTAATATTGTTCACCCTTCTCTAATTCTCGAAATCTAAAACATATTCTTCTAAATTAATTAAATAAACAAGGTTCCCTAAACTTGTTTTATTTAATTAATCTTCACTAAATCCAATTAGGAATTAGAGCACATTTCTACAGCTTTTTGTGCCACCTCACCAAGGTCACATGAAAATAAATAACTCTAATTTTTTTAATTAGAAATTATCTTGACTCTTTTCGAAGCACATGGTCTTCTCTTCCCTTTACTTTCCAATTTTGGAGCCACATGACTTATTCATCCACACTTCCACTTTTCCAATTTTGGAGCCACATGATTTATTCCTCCACACTTCCACCAATTTTGGGCTTACATGGTCTTCTATTCCCACACTTGAATCTTCCATCCAAACGACATGTTGCCCATTGGTCAAGAGATTCTTCCATTCAAATGGCATGTTGTCTTTGGTCAAGGGGACAACATCTTGATTCTCTTTATCTTCACCATCCATTCTTCTTATTCGAATATGGACCATTGATTATTGCCACCTCACTATATGCTTGGAAAAGGCTATAAATACAACCCTTGGGCCTTGTATTTGGCATCCACATTGAAGTAAAGTTATCATACAAGTTTAACATTGGAGCTTGGAGCATTTTGGAGTCTTATAGCTAGTCTTTACATCATGTTTTATTTTAAATTTACATCTTAGCTTTAAATCTTGCATCATAGTTGCATTTTATGTCCTCCATTGCATCATAGTTGCATTTTAGATTAGTTCATTTTTAGTTTGCATTTGATCATATGGAGTATCATCTTAGTCATTTTTAGTTTGCATTTGAGCATATGTAGAATCATATATAGATCATTCTAGTTCAATACCATAGCATCCAC
Source organism: Sequoia sempervirens (assembly GCA_007258455.2). Taxonomy (NCBI): domain Eukaryota; kingdom Viridiplantae; phylum Streptophyta; class Pinopsida; order Cupressales; family Cupressaceae; genus Sequoia; species Sequoia sempervirens. The sequence goes on along the minus strand of VDFB02194193.1, from coordinate 1,045 downwards.
CTCCACTTGTGTATTTATCATAAACATCATCCTCCACTCATCATGGCATTCATCATCATTGTTGTCATATAGTTTCATGTAGGCATATAGATGGCTTGCATGTTGAATACTAATCTCGCTTCTTAAGTGTCATTCTAATAGCCTTTGTGCACATAAAAATCTAATGGCCAAAAGGTTAAAAGAATCATTAAGAATAGAGGACAATGAGACGTTCTTGAAAGATTTAGTTTGTTGCAAATTAGAATAACTTGTTTTCTTTGAATCTTTAATGTAAATTGTTTCATTAAGGTTTGTGTTGGTACTAACTTTACACAATTCACACACACACAAAATGATGCCCACCATGGGGCTTTGCCCTATTTATTACTAACATGCTTGAAAATTTATGTTCACAAGTTCGAAGGTGAGCCTTTGGAATGCTTACTTTTCATTATGGTGCCTTTTGTCTCTACGTTTGCTGCTTTTGCTTCAAATTAGGCGCTTTTTGTCTTTTGTTTAGCACTTTTATAGTCAATCTTAAAATGGTTGTATCTTGGTCATACAGAGGTCATTTTCGAAGCTTTTTTCTTTTTGAAATGGGGTAGAATTTCATAAGCTATGCAATGGTGTAGGTGTTTCTCAAATTTTGTCTCTATTTTGGTGCCTTTGGTCTTTGTTTTGGCGCCTTTTGTCTCTATTTTGGTGTCTTCTGCATAATTTATGGTTGCTCTATCTCTGTTTTGGCACCTTTTGTCGTTGTTTTGGCACCTTTTGTAGTTTCCAAAGACTAATAATTTGTGTTGTTATTTTGTAGGTTTCCCAAAAATGCTTTTCAAAGACACTCTTATCAAACGTACTAACATATTGCAGGGGCTAGAAGTGATTTGCTTGTTTCCTTTTGGTTAAGATATGAACATAGCTTAATTAAAAGTTTAATGAACACCATGTTTCCTTTTGGTTAAGTTAGGAACAAAGATTAATTAAAGGGTTGATGAACACCATGTCTTTTGTGCTTGATAGATGGTAGGCATATGCTCTCCCCTTAAATGGGTAACCAAAAAGCTAG
>VDFB02194191.1:0-19987 GCA_007258455.2 Sequoia sempervirens | reverse complement strand
TTTGACCACCTTAACTTGGTCAAACTTCATGAAATTCAATTTTTTTTTTAATCCTATAGTATGTGAAGCATACAATGTGACACATGTTTTGGATTCAAAAAATGTGAAACCATTTGAAAGGTCTAGATGTTTTTCAATCAACATATCAATCAAGACTTTAGTCGTAATTCAAATAGAAAATGAATAATAATTATTTATTAAATTTAAAGTAAAACATAATTTATATTTGTGGAAACTTGAGAATCTCCTTTAAAAACCCTTTTTGTTTCATTGGTTTTGGGTAAAAAAAAGTTGTTAGCCACATACCCTACACATAGCCATCATATCACCACTTTTTGGCCCATCAGGATCTTGCACATATGCGAGTATAAGATTTGGAACCTAGTTACAAATAAGGTGTTGTATAGAAAAAGTGTGATATTCCTTGAGCTAAAACATTCTATAGATGATCTACAACCAGAAGTGAAAGAAGTAGAAAAGAAGGAGGTAGTTGAAAAATCCTCTTACACCAAATAAGGATGAAGTACGTACTCTTGGTGGACCTGTTAGTGAGGAGAGCTCAAGTAGATCTAAAATTTCTAAACAAGATGAAGAACCTCACCTTAGCTTGTGAGGAGGTCTACACATGTGAAGCGACAACCTAAAAGGTTTGGTTATTCTATGTTGGGTTATAGTTGTGCCTATGCTTTGATTACTAACATTGATGAGCCTAGGACCGTTAGAGAGGATATGGATATGTATGATTTAAATTCCTAGTTGGAAGCCATGAATGAAGAAATCACATCATTGAAGAAGAATGAAATGTGGGATTTGGTACCTTTTCCAGAAGGACGAAAGCTTGTTGGATGTAAATGGGTGTTCAAGAAGAAGATTGGTCTAGATGGCAGTGTTGAGAAGCATAAAGAAAGGTTGGCCACAAAAGGATATTCCTAGGTGGAGGGGATTGATTATGGAGAAATATTTTCTCTTGTAGCTAAGCTGACTTAGAGATCAAATAGATGGATATGAAGACAACATTTCTTCATGGTGATTTGAAGGAAGAGAATTATATGTCCCAGCTAGAGAACTTTGCTGAAAATGGTAAGGAAAATTTTGGTTTACAAATTAAAGAAATCCCTGTATAGTTTGAAGCAGTCACCTAGAATGTGGTACCAAAAGTTTGATACCTATGTGTTTTCTTTGGGGTTTGTGAGATCAAAGTATGATTATTATGTTTATTTTAAGACTGAAAATGGTCATCTTCTTATTATTTCCCTGTATATGGATGATATGTTGTTCATTGGGAATATTAAGGGTATGATTTTTGTATTAAAATATCAATTGTCAACATTGTTTGAAATGAAAGATATAGGATCAGCTAAGTATATTTTTGGGATGAAAATCAGAAGGGATAGGGGAAATAGAAAACTCTGGCTCAACTAGAGCAAGTATATAATTTTTTTCCTAGAGAGGTTTAATATGATAGAGTGCAAGTAGTTAGTTGTTCCAATGTTGCAGGGAATGAAACTATTCATTGAAGATTGTCCAAAATCTCCTACTGAGATGGAGGACATGACTAGGGTGCCTTATGCAAGTGTAGTTGGCAGTTTAATGTATGTAATGGTCTATACCATGCTAGACATTTCCCAAGTAGTGGGAGTGCTTAGTCATTTTATGACTAATCCAAGTGTTAGTGTAGGTTTTTTAATATTTTTCTTACACATTATTAAGCATACCTTAGGTTATAGTAGATGTGGTTTATGTGAGGATACATGGCGTAATCCATCGGTTACATGTGTTGCTCCGACTCACACTTAGGTGGTTGAGTTTCACACCCTCTTTTGGCCTTATATGCCACCTCACAAAACCACTCATTTGTCTCTTTCTGAGTAGGTTATGCCACCTATTTGGCATTTTCCAAGTAGGCATAACTCCCACCTAATTTGGTTATTTGGGAGTTATTACCCCTCTCGGAATTATTTTCCCATATTGTGCTATATAATCAGCACTCACCTCTCCCTCCTATCTAGTCAAGATGAGTTCATATTAACTCAATCAATTCAAAGGAGAGTTGAGGCATATTGTATCATTTAGTGTGTGATAATAACATCATTTTGTTATTGCACTATATTCCTACATTTTATCTCTTGCTGCTCTCGTGTGGAAGGTTTATCTTGGTTTTGCAGGTGATCCTGGGTGCTCGAGTTCATCAACAACTCTTACATGGTATTAGAGCATCAGATCTGCAAGCCCCTTCTCAAATTTGAGAGATTTGTGAGTGTTTAATCAATATTGCAGGTTGCAACATGCCTTTGCTTATCTTAAGTAGGCGATTCTACCTTTTCATGCTGTTTTTTTGGTTGTTGGGGTCGTTTTATGTTGCTAAAGACATTTTTTTTACACTACATCCATATTTTTTGTATATTTTAAAGAAAATCCGCCATCTGGGTTTTGTTCATAGCAAAAAAAAACCATCTGGGTCATTGCTAGTTTCTGCATACAAGTTAGATATTTTGCAGAATCTAAATCAGAACATTTCTGCAGACCCCCTCTCCAATTGCATTTTTGATTTTGCAATCAATCTTTGGAGGGCCATAATTCAGTCATACAAGCTCTTTTTTTAGAGAATTTTTTTTTGATTTGGGGTATAATTTCACAGGCTTTGTAGTGGTGTGATCCATTTTTTCTCAAGTGATCCGGATTTTCTAGAAAATCAGTTTTATCAGCAGATCTGAAGGACAGTTCTCATTTTTTTTAACTTCAAATTGATGTAACTTTCACATACGACCTCGTATTGAGGTGATTCTTTTTTTGAAAGTGAATATTTTTTCGAGCACTACACATTGGTGCTATTTTTAGGTTCTAATTCTGAGATTTGATTGTACTTTCAGTATTTGGGTCTATTTTAGACATTTGTAAAACTCTAGAAAACAACTCTAGCATTGTAAACGCACAGATTTATAAAGTGCCAAATCATTTTTTGTTGGGGGGGGATTCTTAATTGAGTGAAAAAGGGGGGGTCTCTCTTTGTGTGTGTGTTTTTGATCTCTTCACTTGTGCTCTTCTTTTCCTTCACACATGGATCATTCTAAGGTTCCTTTGCTAACACCTGATAATTATGCAACATGGCATCAACATGTATGGAATTCCTTAATGCAACTTGGGTATACTCCATATGTTGAAAATAAGGTAGTTGAACCTAAAGATGATAAGGAAAAGATAAAATGGATGCTTGAACATACCAAAGCTCTTCGATGTCTTCATAGCTTTGTTTCCCTTGATCTTATGATTCAGATTGAATCTTGTACAAATTCACATGATGCTTGGGAAAAGTTAAAATCTTTGTATGGTACAACAGATGAAGTCAAAGGCTATCAGATTGAAAATGAATTGATGAGCCTTGATCCAAAGAACTTTGGCAACATCCAAGATTATATTACTAAGGTCAATGATCTGAGAGCACAATGTAAAGCTTGTGGTATTGATAAAAAAGACATTCAGTTAATCTATAATACACTGAATAAACTTGGTCCTGAATTTGCAGCTTTTGTTTCTAGCTTTCATACTCATAGACTGACTATGGGATCTGCATACACTATGCCTTCATTTGCATCTTTTTCTGGGATGTTAATGCATGAAAAACAAAAGCTTCTTTCTATGGGTCTCATAAAGCCATCATAGAATCAAGCCTTGTTGGCTAGTCAGCCTAAGGGACAGAAAGAGTTAGGACAATCTGACAAGAAACAAAAGAAATCTAAGAAAAATCCACACACAGATCAAGCACAACACAAATCCTCTACAAGGGAGGACTCATCTAAGAAGGAGAAGTCTACTTGTTCATATTGCAAGAGGATTGGACATGAAGAACATTCTTGTTATAAGAAGGATATTGATGAACTGAAACATCTTCTTAAGAAGAACAACATTGATCTACCTTCTAGAATGTCTGAGTCTACTTCTTCTTCACATTCCAAACAGTCAGGATCTAGTAAGGATAAAGGTCATGCAAAATTTGCTTATGAGTCTAAGAAAAATAAAGGTAAAGCTCTTTGTGCTTCTACAAGTCATGAATCAGGGAAATGGCTCCTAGATTCTGGAGCTTCTCATCATATGGCTTCTTCACAGTCTATGTTCTCTTCTTTTGAGCCTTGTGCTATGCCACCTATTTTGATGGGCAACAATACTTACATGAGTGTAATTGGGAAGGGTTCTGTTGATATTGGGGATGGCACCTTCAATGAAGTTTTGTGTGTACCTCACTTGAAAAACAATCTTCTTTCCATCTATCAGATCACTCATGGTGGAGTAGGCAAGACTATGGAATTCACACCTGATTCAGTTATCATCAGAGATTTGGAGAGCACAGAGATAATTGCTACTGGGATAGTTGATAATGAATCTCAGTTGTATACCTTTTCAGACTTTGCACCTGATGACGGTTCTAATTCTTTGGCTATTGATCACACTCCTTGTGTGACATTTGATTTTGAGGAGAATTTTGGCTATTTGAATCTTGGTATTCTCACATCAGATCCAGTTATTGAGCCTTACATTCCTTCTCCTCTAACGATTGTTGCTTCTGAAGATACTTGTGTTACTTTCATTCCTACTTGTGATTCAGTGCAACAGGATCGACATCGTCTTCTAGATTTAATTGCTTGGGATGACTACTTGACAAACATTGCAGGTTTGTTCATAGAGTCTCATATTTTAGACTTGGGAGACACTATTCATGACATTCATCTTCTCTTTGATGAAGTTGATTCTTCTTCAGTTGTTATGGAGGAACCTTTGGATCCTCTTGTTCATTCTCCACATGATCATTCATCACAGTTTGACATGAGTGTGGATACTTTTGAGCAGCATTTGGAGGAGGCATCTTTGTTTTTAGAGGAGGTAGTTGAGTCTTTGGATTTTGTTCTACACACATCTCTACTAGGTTTTGGATTGTCATCTTCATCAGTGTGGCCTAGAACACCTGATTTGGTGGTGGCAGCTTTCAACATCAACATGGAGATAAATGAGCAGTTTTCATAGACTTCATACATTTTGAGCTTTCTTCCCTCATATTCATTTCAGGAATGGGAAGACATTCTTCATACACCTTTGGTTTTGTTTCTTCCTAAGGGGAGGAACATTGTTCGACGATCGTGGACCATGTTCTACATTCAGATTCAAGCTTCAACCATTGGCACAGTTGACTACTTTGGGGAAGACTACATGGTCTTTCCTATCCTTTCTATTTTGGAGGGGACTTCTTCCTTGCATGGGATTCTTCTTGTGTTGGGAAACTTGTTTTCTTTTCTCTCTTTTGGGGAGAAGTTTTGTCCCACTGGGTTTTCTCCTTTACTTCATTTGTGAGAAAGTATTTTGTACATAGGTACCTAACATGGCTTAGTAGCCGGGACCCATATTTGCATCTTTGTGTCTTCTCACCCACCTAAGCTATGCTTAAGGGGGGGTGTTAGTGTAGGTTTTCTAATATTTTTCCTACACATTATTAAGCATACCTTAGGTTATAGGAGATGTGGCTTATGTGATGACACATGGCGTAATCCATTGATTACATGTGTTGCTCCCACTCACACTGAGGTGGTTGAGTTTCACACCCTCTTTTGGCCTTATATGCCACCTCACAAAACCACTCATTTGTCTCTTTCTGAGTAGGTTATGCCACCTATTTGGCATTTTCCAAGTAGGCATAACTCCCACCTAATTTGGTTATTTGGGAGTTATTACCCCTCTTGGAATTATTTTCCCATATTGTGCTATATAATCAGCACTCATCTCTCCCTCCTATCCAGTCAAGATGAGTTCATATTAACTCAATCAATTCAAAGGAGAGTTGAGGCACATTGTATCATTTAGTGTGTGATAATAACATCATTTTGTTATTGCACTATATTCCTGCATTTTATCTCTTGCTGCTCTCGTGTGGAAGGTTTATCTTGGTTTTGCAGGTGATCCTGGGTGCTCGAGTTCATCAACAACTCTTACACCAAGAAGGCCACATTCATATGTTGTGAAGAGAGTTTTTAGGTATTTTAAGGGTACTTATGATTACCCCTTATGTTATCATGGTTACTCTATTGGATCTCAGAGTTCAGTTAGCATTCGTGGATATGTGAATTTTGATTGGTCAGGGGAAATTTGTAGCAGAAGATCCACCAGTGGATATGTATTCATGTTGTTTGGTGGTATAGTTAGTTGGATGAGAAATTAGTAGGCTATAGTCGCTTTATCCACTATTGAGGAAAAGTACATGGTGGTAACTCATGCATGTAAGGAAGCCATTTGGCTTAGAAGATTGTGTTCTGATGTTTGTTTTGATGCAAGTCAGATTATTATTTGCTATGATAGTCAGAGTGGCATTCGTTTGGAAAAAAATCCAAACTTTCCATGCCAAGATACATATTAACGTGTAGTACCACTTTGTTCATGATATGGTGGAGGATGGAAAGGTTATTATAGAAAAAGTTGATACTCTAGAAATTTTTGTTGATGCATTGATGAATCCTATCATGGGCATGGATAAGTTCAAATGGTGCACCAGTTCCATAGGCCTTGGGGCCTAGACTATTTAGTGACTTAAAGCATTGAAAGGGGGTTTAGTGAGTTCTTTGTCAAGTGGGAGAATGTTGAGAATGTGTGTCTCAAACTCATTATTGAAGCCCTAGCTCAATTGCTAGAAATCCCAAGTTTTTACATTTAGGACTTTACCACAGTACTACAAGGTGTAGTTGTGTCACCAAAAAATGAATAGTTGACATTTTTATGCTCAATTGAGTCTTTCTAGTGGACTTTGGCTTGGTTTTTCCTAGATTTAATGTTGTAATGTGGTCAACATGTTCACATTAGGTCTTGGACCCTTGTGAATCATTAAGACTTCTAGGTTGTCTTGTAAAGGTGTTGTGAAGTGTTGTAACCCACTTTCACACTTTTCTAAGACCCTTTCATCATAATTCACTTAAATAACTCCTTTTTGTCACTTACCAAGTCTTATTTTAAGGTGTTGTAAAGCATTGTAACCCACTTTCACACTTTTCTAGACTTCTCTTCACTAATTTGACCCTTTGTTATGTTTAAATGACCCTTTAATACACTTTCTGACCATTTTTTAAGTGTGTTTTTGAGAATATTCTCGTTAGAGAAAATTTAATGCCCCTTAATTCCTGACACTCACTTAATATGCTTAAGTGGGACTAAGACGTCAATAGGGGTAACTTAGTCCTTTTTGGTATAAAACTTAAAATAATTTTAATTTTCTAGTGGGATTTTGTCCTCTAACCCTTAAGGTCGGCCTGTGATGTTTTACTTTTAGGAAATTTTAGTAAAATCATATATAAATAAGGTTTTTTCTCCTCATTTTTCATCTCCTACAAACTCCTAAGTCATCAAGCATTCAAGCATCCATTTACTTAATAATTCTCAAGCATTCAAGCAATCAAGCATTATCAAGTCAATCCATTGGAGCTCTTCATTGCATATATTTATATTTCTACATCAAGGGTTTGGTAAGTTTATGAAATTTCATGTTGTTTATTTATCATTCTCTTCATATTTCATTTCATTTTATAGGGTTTGATTACCAAAGTGGGTTTGACCAAGGAAAACCCCTATTCTCTAACCCTCAACCATTTCTCCCTCCTTGCATGTGTGTTTGCATACTTTTGTAGGAAGATTTATCAAAGGAATTGGTGCTGAAAAGTGGTCAAAAATTATTCAAAGTCAATCAAGTCATCACAACCCTAATTAAAGCTTGGAGACACTTTTTACCCTATTTTCTGCAGAACCAAGTGTGGACACTTGTCTGGAAAGCAAGTATAGACCTGAGGCAACAAGATTTTGTCTCAAAATTCTTGAGATCTACAAGAGGACTAAGTCGCCACTACTGGTGGATTAGTCCCACTTCCAGGCCTAAAAAGTGATTTTTACATTTTTGGATACCCATTTGGAAAATTCCTATTCTGGTAAAGTTTTTCTGAAACTAGGACTAAGTCACCCAACCTAGTGTAAGTGTCCCAGGGTATGTGTAGGATCATGATGGGCCAAAAAGTGGCAATATGATGGGTATGTGGCTGATGAGTTAAGGTGGTCAGACATACAAGTTTTTATATTTTAAAAAAAGTTGTAATAAAAATTCATAATTAATTATTTACTTGGAAAAAAATTACAAAAAAATATGCATCACATCGGGGCATGAGTCCTCTATTTATATCTAAAATCTTATAAAAAATATTATCATTTTATTGTGGTTAGGGTGGTCATACATACACCTACTTATTTTTTCCTTAAAATTTAAGTACAACCATTGCATTGAAATTTCATATTTTCCACCAAATAGATTTAAAAAAAAAAAACAAACCTAGTAGTTTAGAAACTACATTCAATTTTCTATAGATTCTATTCTTACATATTTTTGAAATAATATAGATAACTTATTCAATATTTTATGTCAAGTTGCCTAACTTTGATTTTTCTAAATTTTTTTCCACTAAAGGGTCAGTTTTTTCCATGATGATCCTGCAAATACCCCTCAGTCAAAATTTTATGTCAACTTTTTAGGATTTTAGAATCTCCCAACATCATATTCCATATTCTAGGTGCACCTCTTTCATTTTGTTAAGTTATTTCATCATTTACTTGCATTTTTAGGAATTTCTACATATCACATTGTGTTTGCAAACAAGCTACATTTCTTAGGTTTTGCATCATTAGATCATTTAATTTTTAGATCAGTGTATTAGGAAATCTTAATCTAACATAATAAATCTCATACACATTAACTTTGAGTGTAGAAAATTGAATTTTGGACCCCTTTCAATCCCCCTTTCTCCTTTTGGGTGAAAAACCCTAGAAGGAGCAAAGCATTGTGTGGGCAACCCAAAATAATTTTCCACAATAGTTAATAGAGGTGTGGGCTGGTGGTGTTTCCCACCATCCCACAGTGGTCTTCATTAGCTTGTGCAATAGCATGGGAGGAGTCTTAACCTGAAACCCCACAATGGTCCATGAAGAGGGTGGTGGTAGAGTAGTGGTTACCCCACCACCCCACGACAGTGGTTGGAGTGCCTGTAAAGTGTGTGGGCTATACCTCCACCCCATGATAGTCTAAGAAGGTGGCTTGTAGTAGTGTGAGCCATACCACCACCCCATAATAGATTGCGAGATGGCTTGCAGTGGTACAGTATAGGTCCCACCATCCTGCAATGGTCCAAAAGATAGCCTATGGTAGTGTGGGGAAAGTAGCCTATGGTATAGTAGTGAACAAGATATCTTGCAAAGGTTAGTTGGAGATGATTTCGGTGTAGCGGTATCATGTGGTATTGGGGTAGCTAGTAGAATGGTAAATCTATATCAGCGAGACTTCATGATATTAGGAGTTGCAATATCATCACTTTGACATTTCGATAGGATTTTGATGGAGGAAGAAGGTAGTGATGGTTAAGTTAGTTTGTGACCATTTGTATGGTATGGGAGTTGGAACGTTGGTCTTATTGAGATGTTTGTGAGGTTTATATTGAGTGCCATAACATTGGCAGTGTGTGAAGATGATCATGACATGATCAAAGTGTTGATCAGAGTGAATGTAATGTTGTCAAAATGATTTTGTGTATTGACACTTGAAAGAGCAAAGCTCTGTAACTTGTATGTAATTGACATTTAATTGTAATACAAGAGATATTTGCTTTGGTGTGTGGGTTTTTTCTTGAGAGGGTTTTCCCACGTAGAATATGGTATTCATTCTTTGTCGTCTATTATGTTATTAATGTATGTGCATTTTAAATGGACTATAATTGCAAAGTTTTGTTAAATTTTTGTATCTCTCTCTTGAAGATTAGTATTAGGAAGGAGTTTTCCACACTCTACTTTCCTTTCATGATAAAGTGAAAGCATGGATCAAGATGCATAATTGTTTTGCTTGTCCTATGATAGGCTCGATAGATCCCCCTTTGAAAGTTGGACTAAAACATTAAATGTCTTATTCATCATCATCCCACAATCTGACCAATTTCATGTGAAGTTAGGCTATCCATGGCTTCACTCCATGAATTTCACCCCCTTAGTTGTGCATAAATGTTTAAATTTTTGTTTTGGAAATGATATCTTTATTGTGCATCATGGTAGGTTTAATCTTGACTTCGCGAGGGAACTTTTCATTGGATTTCTTCTAGATCGAGCCTATTAAACCTATTAGTCTTTGAGAGGACTTCTTTTCCAAATCATATCAAAAGTTCAAGGCAAATCTTATAACAAAATTATCCCTTAGAAACATGCCTCAACCCTCCATTTAGCAACCTATCCTTGATGAAACAATGATTGAACCAAAATTCTTTCCAACCATCCAAGAGTAACCTATGACGAAACCTCCTATCATTTCCTACAAGAGACCAAGTGATAACCAAAATAATAATGTTGTGCCTCTTAAAGTCAAACAAGTTTACAAAGCTAAAGAGAAAGTAGTCCAGAACAACCTCCTATGTTCCTTATGTTTCTCTCCTAAAGGAAGAGAAGAAACCTATGATCAACAAACTTGCTCCTACACCAACAAAAATTGATGACAGATTAAAATGAAACCAAAATGCTAGAGAGTGTAGGAATAGATGTTGTGTTATTTCTTGTATGTTACAAAATTAAGAAGAGAAGAAAAACATAGAAAATAAAAATCTGAACTTACCTGAAGCAATGCATGATGACTCTACCCTCATCGTAACATAAACAAGAACCTTTGAAAGACATTATAATTCAAAATCCCATTTTGATTAATCTAGATGATGACATTGACATTACAAAGATTGATGAACAAGTGAATAATGAATTGAATACTTTTTTTTCCTCTTCTATTGTTATGAAATAACTTGCACAATAGAAGAATATGATATTAAATATGCTGAAAATACTTGATAATAACTGAGAATAACAAGCCACTTCGAGGGGGAAAACCTCCAAATATCTCTAATGAGAACACACTTCACACTTGATGATGAAATAAGACTCACAACCTCCTATATATACCTATTTATGCCAAGGATATCACCTAGGCCGACTTAGACACACCTATATAAGACTTAGGCCAACCTAAACAACTAAATAACAATATACTAATGATAATATGACTTAATAGAGAGTTAAGATAGCCACAAGCCCGACTATTCATAACCAATGTAATAATTAAGGTAGCATTTCCCCTTCTTCAAAGAAGCATTGTCCTCAATGCTAATCAAGTTTGGAAACTTTTGAATGAACTCCTCGTCTTCCCATGTGGCATCTTCAACTGGTAACTTCTTCCATTGGATGAGATACTCAGTGATAGTTCTATTCCTCAGGTTCTTTGTGCGTGTTTGACGAATGCACTCTAGTTCCAAAATGATTCTTCCTTCTTCATCCAACTTGGGAAGTGTTGTTTGAGTGGGAATATTATGCCCAATTACCTTCTTCAAATAGGAAACATGAAAAACTGGATGTATCTTTGTTGTTGGTGGCAACTCAAGCTTGTAGGCAACACTACCGATCTTTTGCATGATTTGGTATGGACCATAATACTTTGGAGACAACTTATTATTCTTTCTTTGTTGCTTTAGTGATACTTGCTTTAAGGCTGCAATCACAAGAAGACCCAATCCCCAACTTCAAAACTTCTTTCACTACGATGTTGGTCTGCCTGTTGTTTCATTCGATTTTGTGCCATGGCTAAATTCTCCTTGAGTCCTAAAAGTACTTGTTGTTGATGAAGCAAATGGTCTTCTATTGCCTGAAATCTTGGGGACACCTTAATTGATGATGTGATGGAAGGAGGATGATATCCATAAAGTGCCAAAAATGGAGACATTTTTGATGAGCTATGAAAATAAGTGTTATACCACCATTCCGAAAGTGGTAGCCAATCTACCCACTGAGATTTTTTCTCTAAAGTGAAACAACGTAGATATCCTTCCAAACACTTATTAACAACCTCCGTTTTCCCATCTGATTGAGGGTGGTATGAAGAGCTAAGAGCCAATTGAGTACCCAAACATGAGAATAAATATTTCCAAAAGTGACTAGTGAAGATAGGATCACGATCAGTAACAATAACTTTATGTGTACCATGTAGCTTTTGGATATTCTCCAAAAAATCTTTAGCCACTATACTTGCTGTAAAAGGATGTGCTAATGCAATGAAATGTGCATATTTAGTGAGCCGATCAACTCCCACCATGATGACATTATGAACTTTAGATTTGGGAAGCCCTGTGATGAAGTCCATGGATACCTCTTCCCAACACTGGCTAGGAATAGATAAGGGTTGCAAGAGACCTGGTGTCTTAATTGTCTCCCCCTTATGCCTTTGACACACCAAACATTCAGCCACAAATTTTTGAACATCACCCTTAAGCCCCTCCCAAAAGAAATCCTGCTTTACTCGATGATATGTCTTCAAAAATCCTGAATGACCATCCACTGGAGACTCATGCAACTCTATGAGAATCTTGATTTTAAGGTTGGAATTCTTGCAGAGATACAAACGCTCTTTATACCAAAGAGTATCTCCCTTCCAACAAAACTTATATGAACTACTAGGATCACTTTTTAATTGCTCGATGAGATTACTTGTCGCAACATCATTTTGCCACTCTGCTTTGGCTTCCTCCACCCAATTTGCTTGTAATATTGAAAGGGCACACAATAAGGCTTCATCTTTCTCATCCTTCCTTGACAGTGCATCTGCGACAATATTTTCTTTCCCTTTCTTATATACAATCTCAAAGTCATATCCTAACATCTTAGTGACCCATTTTTGTTGCTCTTCAGAAGATAGTCATTGTTCCAAAAAATATTTTAGGCTATCATGATCTGTCTTAACCTTGAAATGTCTACCCAATAGATAAGGCTGCCATTGTTTCACTGCATGGAGTATTGCTAGCATTTCCTTTTCATAAATAGGTTTTATTTGATTCTTACCTTTTAATTGACGACTCTGAAAAGCAATTGGTCGACCTTCTTGCATGAGCACTGCTCTTATCCCATTTCTAGAAGCATCACATTCCACAATGAATTCCTTCATGAAGTCAGGAGTGGCAAGTACTGGAGTTGTACACATAGCCTCCTTCAATCTCTCAAATGCTGTATTGCTAGACTCATTCCAATGAAAAGAATCCTTCTTCAATAGAGTGGTGAGAGGTACTGCAATACTACCATAATTCTTCACAAATCTTCTATAGTACCCTGTCAATCCCAAGAATCCTCTTAGTTTCTTAATGGTTTTTGGAATAGGCCATTCCATGATAGCCTTAATTTTGTTAGGGTCCACCTTTACTCCTTCATGTGAAATTGTGTCCCAAATACTCTACCTCTATAAGACCAAAAGCACACTTGGATGGCTTAGCATAGAGTTTATGATCTTCAAGTATTTGTAATGCTTGGTCCACATGTTACAAATGTTCTTCCCAAGTCTTGCTATAAATTAATATATCATCAAAGAATACTAACACAAACTTTCTCAAGAACTTCTTAAAAATGGAATTCATCAAACTTTGGAATGTAGATGGTGCATTGGTAAGACCAAATGGCATCACCAAAAATTCATAATGACCCTCATGAGTCCGAAATGTTGTCTTACAAATATCTTCCTCCTTAATCCGAATTTGGTGATAACCAGATCAAAGATCTAACTTGGTAAAAAACATAGCTCCATTTAATTCATCTAGCAAATCATCAATGACTGGAATTGGAAACTTATCTTTAATGGTGTACATGTTGATCACTCTATAATCTGGAGACATGTGCCAAGTATCATCCTTCTTACGTACCATCACCACAGGCGAGGAGGAAGCACTTTGGCTATGCCTGATGATTCCTGCCTCTAGCATCTCTTCAACAATCTTTTCTATCTCACTCTTTTGTATGTGTGGATACCTGTAAGGCGTGATGTTTGGTGGTTGGCTCCCTGGGACTAACTGTATGGCATGATCATGATCCCTCTTAGGAGGAAGTCCTTTAGGAATATCTCCAAGAACAACTGAGTGACGATCAATTATAGCTTGCAAATATGGATGAGTAGGAGTATTAGATTGAGAGACTTCTAATGAAAATAGTTGGGCCACCAATCCATCCACTCCTTTCTTAAGCAAATTTTGCATTTGATGAGAGCTTACCATTTGTGGAGATTTTTCCTTCAACCCCCTTAGCTCTACTAGCCTTCCTTCTGATTGAAATCTCATGAATAGTTCTTGGAAGTTCATCTCAATTGTTCCTAATGTAGTAAGCCATTGTACTCCCAAAAACAATATCTGTTGCACCCATGGATATTGCATACATTGGGGTATCAAGTTGATAATCTCCCATGGATAATTTAATGCTATGACACTTCCCTGAACAACTAACTGTACCACCATCTACAATCAAAACTTGAAACTCTGGAGCTGGATATATGAAACAATTTAGACGAGTAGCTAACTTTTTGTTGATGAAATTATGAGTACTACTTGAGTTGATCAACACTGTTACCTTCTGCTTCTTTAGGAACCCCACCACCTTGAGAGTTTGTGAAGCATGAAACATGAGAGTGCATGACAAGAAATGATTGGTTGAGAATCATGTGATTCCTCATTTGACTCCCTTTCATCTTCTAGTATGGGTTCCTCCCCTTCTTCCTCATTGGGACCTTCAATATAAAACAATTTCTTTTCACTACATTTATGTCCTTGACTGTATTTGCTATCACAATTGAAACACAAGACTTTTTCTCTTTTCTCCTCAATTTGTTGTGGAGTCAACTTACTAGGTTGTGTTGAATATCCTTTCTCTCTTGTCACATTAGCCGCTTGCTTCTTAGGAATCAAATACTTCTCCTCTACCTTGTGTGCTAAGATAAAAGACTCATTTATGGAAATAGGGCTAAAAATGCGTACCTCATGTTGAATGTGATCCTTGAGACCACCCAAGAATAATTCATTCACGTTTTCCTCCGTAATTGTATCCACCTTTAAGGATAGATTTTGGAATTGTTGAATATAATCCTTAACTGATCCTGTTTGTTAAAATTTAGCTAGCTGGCTGAAGAAGTTGTCTATGACACTATTGCTATATTGTGCTTGGAGTTCCTCTATAAAAATTGACCATGAGACGGTGAGCCCATTTTTACTTTAATGAGTGCAAAGCCAATGATACCAAATGAATTGATCTGGTTCTAGATATAAGGAAGCCATCGTGACCTTTTGTACATTTGGGATTTGGTGTACTTCAAGAAAATTCTCCATTTGGTTTATCCATGTTAGAGGATCCTTACCATCGAACTTGCACATATCCACCTTTGGAAATAAATTCCTAGATCCCATAGGAGTACTAAAGCTTGTGTCAGTAGTAGCTCACCTAGAATTTTCAACTTGGCCGCTTGAGAACTCCTTTCTTGATTCAGCCTTGTAGGGGCTTAACATGTTTTGTATGTCCGATATATCTCCTCTTAGGTCACACATATCCATCTTAATTGAGGAAATGTTTTCCTTGACCTTATTTATTTCCTCATTATGAGTAATATCCTCAATTTTTTCACCATCCTTATCAGGAGACTTCCCCGGAGTGACATTCTTCTTACCCCTTGTTCCAGGCCCCGACATGATGGAAACCACTAATGTTGAAATAAATCACACAAATGAAACTTAAATTATCTCAAATTTTTATTGTAATCTCCTTTATTATGTCTTCAAAAACCCAATAAAAATTAGACTCCAATTCAACAAGATGTGCGAGATATGTAGATTCCAAAAAAATAGTGTAGAAACCCTAATTCTGCAATAATTCGCTTAATTATGCTCCAATTCTTCTGAAATATGGACTGTAGCTTTTTTAATATGTTCTTCAAAACCCTTTAAAATCAGAAAAAAATTCCTTAAAATCTAGAAAGATGTATATTTCCAAAAATCACCTCTAAAAGATTGAGAAAAACCTTTGCCTCTATGGTGCCAAGATCATTGCTTTGATGCACCACTTGTTGTAAGAATAGCATACCAATGGGAGAAGATATGATATAAGAATATGCAGAAATAATTGATAATAACTAGGAATAACAAGCCACTTCGAGGGGGAAAGCCTCCAAATATCTCTAATGAGAACACACTTCACACTTGATGATGAAATAGGACTCACAACCTCCTATATATACCTATTTATGCCAAGGATATCACCTAGGCCGACTTAGACACACCTATATAAGACTTAGGCTGACATAAACAACTAAATAACAACATACTAATGATAATATGACTTAATAGAGAGTTAAGATAGCCACAAGCCGACTATTCATAACCCGATGTACAATAATGTGGGGCATATCATCATGAAGGATTAAATGATAAAATATCTAAAAGGAGTGTTGAACTTGGTGGCTTCACCTAGTTTGGCACTTGTTATTTTCCCACTTTGGGTGGGATTTACTTCCATGCAGTATATCTTGGTAAAAGTTGGGATCTTGGGATGACTGCTATAGGTTGACTTGCATATTCCTTACTAGTCTCTTTTTTTTTCTTTTATTTAAGTGTGATTGCGTATTGTTAGCCAGTATGAGTCCTGAAGTGATGTTTTGTTTGATGTGTATATCTCTCTTTTTGTACGTTTCCTCTATATGTATCTACATTATTCTCTATGTCATAAAAACTTTATCTTTTCTTTGTCTCATGTTTTCCTTTTGGGAATGATGCAAGGAATCAAGACATTTAGGTCTCTTCCATGTTGACCCAAAATATTTGCTTTTATCTTTTCTTTGTATTTTTTTTTCCTTTTTGGGATGACACAAGGCATTGAGACATTTAGGTCTCTTCTATGTTGACCCAAAAGATTATATTCTATCTTTTCTTTTTCTTTTGTTTTCATTTTTTGGATGATGCAAGGTGTCAAGACATTTAGGTCTCTTCCATGTTGACCCAAAGTATTTTTCTTTTTTTTTTTTCTCTTTGTGTCATTTTTCCAATTCTATGAGTATTTGGGGAATGATGATAGTTTTTCACTCTACAAAAAAATTATATCAAAGACATACTAACCTTGAATCCATAGATCCCTTATGTATTCTTGGGGGAAACCCCTCCCTCCTTGTTCATGGTGTAGCTTTATTTTGAAAACATATGACTTGGCATATGGTTTTTTGAGGAAATCTCTCATGTCTTAGGAGAAAACATGAGCTACTTTAAAGTAGTTTTTAATAGGAATGGTGTTAGCAACCACTTCAAAGTGGGGGAATACATCGATGACATATTTTGAAATTTTTCATATTTCATGGTGTGATTTTATTTCTTGTGAAGTGTCCTTTTCGTGGTGGTGTCATTGGGTTTGATGTCCTTCAAGAGTGTGATATTTCTAAGTGTATGACTTTCCCTTGTGGCATGATACCAAATGAGACATCCCATAAGTGGCAATCTGATATTCTTGACTTCTCCTCTCTTGGAGATATTAGGCATGATGTTCCATAATAAGAAGTTCTTAAATGAAGCAAAATCCCTTTGAACAAAAACCTATAGACATAACATTGAAAAGCATTTAGCATTGTGGTTCCTTATTGAAGTTGTTAGGAGGATAACTTCAGTATGGTATGGGAGGCTAATATGATTCTCTCATTTTCCACCTCATTGGGATACTCACCTAGTGGATGGTCTGAGGTTCTTCTACCCCAAAGTGAGTGTGTGTTCTTTGCATAGTAGACATCAGGTTCTGCTTGTGAACATTTTTTTGAAAAAATAACCTAGACCTGGTCCACATTGTGTTGGAAAGACTATGAAAGCTTGATTCTTTTTTTGGACAAACAACCATGTTTCACATTGTGTTGGAATGGTTGATGCTTGATCCTTTATTTTACTTTATTTTTCTTGTTCTTTGATAGGGTATGATTGTGTATCTTTGTCATTGTTGCATACATAAGTGTCTTGAATGTCTACTTTAGTGTGAGTTTCACATGGGGAAAAACTCTCACTAAAGTTGGGGGAAAATGTAGTAATGGAAAAAGTATCCCTTTTCCTTACTTAATTTGGGAATAATTAATAATAAATGAACCTAATGTTGCCTTGATTTAGTGTTGTAATGTGTTTTACACATTCACATTAAGTCTAGGACTCTTTTTAATAAAACATACTTAATAATTCCTTATTTAGGGTGTTGTAAAGTGTTTCTTTACACTTTCACACTAATCTAGGGCTTTGTTAATTAATTGAGGTTAATTAGAGCTTAATTGGCCCCTTAAATTCAAATCCAAGCTGCCTTGTTTATTGTATTTTTTGAGGAATAAATCCTGAAACTCATTAATAGTGTTTCACACCACTTAATTTGGAAAGGTTTGAGTCCTAGGCTACTAACCTATGGCCCATTCACCACCTGGTGAATGGGTCCTTCCTAGGTCCTAGGACCCCCTTTTGGCATGCTATTTCATATCCCCAAAACTTGTCCTAGTTGACTATGCTAGGACCAATTCACCTTATGGCGAATGGGTCCTCCTTAACTTAGGATACCCCTTTTTGAACATATTCTTGACAAGATTTTAATGATTTTGAATCCTAGATCTAATGTCATCTTGTGTTATTTAAATTTCAGGATTAAATCTTAAGTTAAGTATAAATATAAGGTTATTTTACATAGTTTCAACTAGAAGACTTTCGTGAGATCAAGCAATCTTCACAAGAGGATTACAAAGCATTCAAGAGAATTTTCAAAGGAATTCAAGGGAAAATTATCAAGGTTTTCTTGTAGCAATCAAGGATCTCTTTCATAATGTCAAAGTCATGCATGTTGTTGAGATAATGTGATGATGTAGCATTAGTGATCAAGTTCAAGTGTTCAAAGCCATTATCTTATGTCAAGTTAATGATCAAGATCTACACTCATTGAGGCCATTTCATGCTAAGTTTTAGATTTTCAATAAAAGGTTCAATTGAAGATTAATGAGTTGTGGCATTACATCATTCATTCATCTTTCCTTTTATGCATTGTTTCATTTCAAGGTTTAATTAATAAAATGAGGTTTGACAATGGAAAACTCCTATTCCCTAAGAAAAAAACATTTCTCTTCTCCTTTGATGTGTGATTACAAGTTTTAGATTGAAGATTAAGTGGAGAATAAAAGTTACAAAAGTTGTCAAAGTTTCAAAGTTGTCATCTTCTTGCAAAGATCACGTAAATACTTCTACATAATTTATTTACAACTTTAAGGAGTTGAACACCTAGGATCTGGGAGTCCAAACATTGAATAAAAGCATCCAAGATTCAAATTTCCAAAACCCTAGTAGGGACCCATTCACCATTGGGTGAATGAGTCCTTAGTGAGGCCCGAAAAAAGAACTTTTTCTAACATGTAAACATCATTTTAGCATCTTAAAACCTACCTTTTTACTATTATAGTAGTTAGGTTTTTTTTTTATTGTTAATTATACATTATTATTCTCATAATTGAGTGAAAAATCTAGTCAAAATTAGGTGTACCCATTTGGTTGATCCCATTTGTGGTGCACCTCTTTTTCTTTGTTTCACTCATTAACCTAGTAACTACTAAAACAAACACCAAGGCAAAGTAAATGCTATAGGAAGATAAGTTTTTTTGATATACCTATAGTTTGATAGTAAGAGATAGATACTACTTATTCCAACCTTCTAACTTTTTCTCCATTTTTGCATTGATCCAAAGCCACATCTCCTTTAGATTTGGATTGACAACAAAAGGTATTCCTAGGTACCTTGTTTTCTAGGACCACCCCATGTTGGAAGTCATAATTTTTAATCCATTCAAGAGGGGATTTTTTCCACCCAAGAATGCTAGACTTAGCACTAGAATTTTTTGCACTCGAAACTTGGAAAAATACATTGAGTTTCCCATCAAAGGTTCCTGATTATTTTTATCAAGCTCTAAGAAGACAACAGTGTCATCTACAAATTGTATATTGATTAGTTCATTTTTATATGGAAGTTTTATACCTTTTATCCTTGGAGAGTGGGTTAGTACCCTTAGTAGGTAGTAGAGATAACATGATGTAATAACAAAGAGGGTAGTGAACCA
>VDFB02194190.1:0-14028 GCA_007258455.2 Sequoia sempervirens | reverse complement strand
TTACTAAAAATAGCAAATTGCTAAAAATAGTAAGTGTGTGCAAAGTTCCAAATGCTAAATTAGCCCAAACTGATATACACTAAAACTTACTAAAAATAGTAAGTGCCAAAAATAGTCATTACTAAAAATAGCAATACTGCCTACCAAGGATTAGAGAAAACTCAAAAAAACCCAAAAAACACTCTAGCAACCATCTACAAATACACCCTGAAAGTTTTGGCAAGAATCCTCCAAGAATCTTGGAATCCCTTGAAATGCCTCCGTTTAGCCTATGAGACTCTGGAAATAGGCTAATTGTCACTAGAAAACTTGGGACTAAGAAGGGGACATTACGTAGAGGTCTTCTTTGTGGACGCGTTATATATATGACTTTTTTATTGTTTTTTTTTTGCAAACTTTGAATGTTTTTCCATAGACACTAAATTGGCTATGACACTAGATGGTGTGGTGCCATATTTAGATTTATCAAATATTAGCCTAAATATAGGCTTGTATTGGATGCATTGCAATATGGTATCCATGCCATATATGGAAGTATTGTACTAGTATTTGGTATTTGATATGCAAATCCATGTAACCACTTTGGTGAGGGGAAGTACTGGCTAACTTTTTTGTTGGTAGTTTAGACTGTAGAGTGTTGACTCTTGTAATGTCATTTTACCAAGTGTCTAGAGGATATGTCTCTGCTTAAACAGTCATTGTATTGCCACATCATATTATATTATTTTCTTTATAGAGTATATTATTTCTTGGTTGCCATAAAAGACACTCACCATAATTTATTGTTCTTGGGTGTGCTCTTTTGAATGTATGGAATTTTGACTATGCCAATCATTAGATTCTGCATTTAGCTCTCATGTGTTGCATCCCTTCTCTCTCCATATGCAGTGTTGTTCATCAGTGAATTTACCCACATCTAATACACTCTCATTCAATGTATTCAGTCATATGTCATCAATATCAAGGTTCTTGCGGGGTTCCAATATCAAATGTATGTGGAATTTTTTCTTAGTCAATCTATTTGTGAATCCTTTTTGTTGGGATCGACTTTTTCTTTTCTTTTATTCCAATCTTAGCTTTGAGGCAATTCAGTTCATTGTTTTGTATATTTTGAACTCCAAATTCAAATTGCATTTTGTTCATGTCTAGCCAGTATTTTATGATAGGGATTTACTTATTAAATGATTAAAAAACCTAAAGCAATCTTTCATTATTCTTTGGTACTTTGTAATCTCAAAATTTGTGGGTGTTATTATATATATTTACTTGCTGATTCACTTGTAGGTTTGATCAGCGAATCAGTGATTTTGCGGCAAAAAAATTTCAGAGGGATGGTATTGATGTAAAAATAGGATGCCCTGTGGTTGAGGTAACTGACAAATATATTTGCATGAAAGAGAAAAAAAGTGGGAAGGCATTATCCATCGCATATGGCATGATTGTGTGGTCTACTGGAATTGGGACTCGTCCTGTTATATCTCAATTCATGAAGCAGATTGGCCAGGTTTTCTTTTTGTTCAGATGTCATTATGAAATTTCTTTTAGATGCCTTGCCCTCCTTAACTTTTGTGTACATTTTTTTCTCAATATTGACCTTGATTGACAGCATTCCACTTTAATGTTTAAATAATGTTTTGAGTAATGTTAAAATGTGGAACTATAATGCAGACTGATAGGCGGGTTCTAGCAACAGATGAATGGTTGAGAGTTAAAGGATGCAATGATGTGTATGCACTTGGTGACTGTGCAACCATAGACCAGCGAAAGATAATGGTATGTAAATACAGTTCTTTGGAATGCATCTATAATGCCTTAATTTACAAGTTAACAACTTCTTCAGGAGGAACTTCGCCATAAACTAATCTTTCTTTCAAATTCTAAATATAGTATAGTATGACCTTACATGCATTTGGGGAAGGTCACAGTTGCCTCTATCTATCATGTTCTCAGTAACAATCCTTAAATCATTCATGGCAAACTGGATCAAATTTTGGATTTTTACACATAAAAAAATATAAAATATTTTTTATATAGCATTAGATGCATAAAAGAATCCAACAGCTAATAACCCACAGAAAAGTGGTATGATAACCTTCCGTTTGCCCAACTTATAAGAAAAATGGTGAATCTATTCCCATTCTTGTTTTTTTATAGCTGTTCATTAGTGAAAGTCATATGGAAAGAGTTTACTATTGTAAAGATCCTTGCAATTTCTGATCTTAAATTTCAGTTTTGTGTGGTTTGTAATTTCGTCAAACAGTTATCTTCAATCTACTTTCAGCATGTAGAGTTGTTTCCTTTGCATATGATGATAAAGTATTCATAGAAAAGACTCTAACGAGTATGCTAATGCAATGCAATCTTTTTTTTCTGATTTTTCAAGACTTTATAATGACTGAAATGAAATGCAATTATTCAGAATGAGCAGTTACAGCTGAGAGACATTTTGACAAGCAATTGTCATGCAACCTGTTGGCGTAACAATGAACACCTCTGGAGTATAAGTTGGTACGGACAGCTATGCACACTACGCAATGAGTGCTCTTCAAATTAGGAGGGGAAGCTCCCTCGTTGTGCTTAACAAAAATGCTTGTAAAGGGAAAAGTAATCTAAACTATCTCCTGTCTTTTTGTCTTAGCTGTAGAGGTACAAGGCTTTCACGAAAACTCTATACGTTGCAGCTAAGTATTTTCTGGTTTCACAGATCACTAACTACAACTAGGCTAATTGCTTAAATCTATCCAGTTTCCTCAAGAAAACAGAGCATGAGGAAATGGAGCAAGGTTGACTATCTGACGATAAACAAGTGTAGATTCTCAACTTGAAGGCAAGGTGGCACATCTATCAGCTCAATCTAGACAAGTTTATTGGAAACAACATCAAACTATAAACTAAGTACGGATTCTCAACTTGAAGGCAAGGTGGCACGACTATCAGCTCAATCCAAATAAGTTTATTGTTCACAACAACACACGATAACCAAGTGCAGATTCTCTATTTGAAGGCAAGGTGGCACAACTATCATCTCAATCTGAACAAGTTTATTGAACACAAAACAGATTTGATCTAACTAAGGAAAGAATTCACCATTATAATTGCATGAAACCCTATGTGGCATAACAATTCATCATAATATAAAAACGATGAATGCATACAAAAAGAGCAATATTGAGGGCAAGTAGGGTACAATATATATTTTCCTCATGCAAAGTTATGTACAAACATAAAAGCTCTATTTATAGACATCGAAGGTGTAGGGAACTCCTAAATCACCTTGAGTCAATTCACAGCCTTGCAATGCATGCAGATTTATTGCTAAGCCCTAATAAAGCAAACTACAGCTAATCGGAAAACTACCGCTTAACTGGCAGATTCAACCTAAATGGACAAAGCAAAAGTATTACGTATCAGCCCTTATTGAAAGCGAGTTAACTGGAAGACTACCATCAGTTAACGAAAACCCTAAATGAAACTCCAAGTGAATAAAGCTGATCTCAGAATAGATGTGCATGTGATGAGACAACGAGTTAACTTGAAAGGGTAACGCCAAGTTAACTCCTGTGTATAAAGTTTATTCTGAGAGGTGGGAACTGAAGTCTACTGGCCGTGATCTCGAGCAACCAATCCCTCAACGAGATTGTTAACTGCATCACCATCTGGAGCTTTGATACTCTGTCGAAGAATGCTATGCCTGTGTAGCATGTCTTCACCAGTCGTGATCTGGGACTGAAGTTCACCTTTGCTCCTTGTTGCTTCATCAAATAATGCTGACATGACTATAAGCTGAGTAACCTTACAGCCAATGGTCTCCCCACTGAAAATAGTATGAATGAGTGCCTGGAGCTTTGACTGAACATCAATAAGCTCAACGTAGGCACCACCCTCAATCTGATATCGACACGGCAAGCGAGAAACTAGAGTCCTCACAAACTGGAGTGCACTAGTAACGTGCTCTCTATTCTCAGCCAACTCTGACGCCAAAGTCTCTTCTATCTTTACCTTGAAAACCAATTGTGTTTTCCAAGAGTAGATAGCCTCTTTGTCCTCTGCATCTGTGACTGAATCATACACCATACTCAGGTGAGGGATCATAATCTCATCCCGGGGTTTGTTAATTACCATGTCTCGCTCTTCATCTTGAAGACGAAGAAAAAGCTCTCGTGCATTGTACCGCAACTGATATAACTCTGTGAGCATAGCACGGCCTCTAGCAATGAACTCTTCCTTCCACTCATCCAAACGCTTGCCATATTCAATCAAATGATTAAGTTGACCTTGTTCTGCTGGAGGCTCAAGCATCGGCGAGAGTGTGGTAATGGCATTTGGCTTGTGAACAAGGCTAGAAATATACTGACGAAGCTGTCTGATTTCAGCCTTGAGGGCTGCCTTATCTTCTCCGTCCTTCAGTATTCTATCCCCGGTGAATCGCCTCAGAAGCAATTCAGGAGATCAACTCGAAGTCCGGTGTGGTGGTGCTACCGCAATTAAGTATTGGGATCATGATAAAGTCTTAGATTCCAACTCGGCCCAAGCTCTTCCCATGGAGGTATAGCGCCCTCAACGCATAACTTCCATATCGGCATTCCCTCAATGCGACCATGTTCTTGACCTCTTGTCTCCGCACATCCTGGTAAACCTGATCAAAATCTGAATGATTAAGGACATAGGATGGTTGCCTCCTCTTCCTTCCCAGCTGAGACTCAATCCAAGACTGATCTCGGCTAATGCTACTGGAAGGGTTTGTACTAGCAACAGGAGGTTGCGATGAGAGTGAATATGTAGAAGCATTGTTGAGAGATGGGGAATCTAAATCCAATTCAATATGAATTGGGGCCGGTGACTGCTCTGGAACTGGTATAGGAACTTGAGGCTGAACCTCAGGCACTGGCGGACTCTAAACTGGCTCTGTGATAGGTTGTCTGTCAGGCTCCGTGTGTGTATTAAAAGCAAGCGCCTTGCCTTTTGAATTGTTACACATGCTTTGACCTTCTTTAGAGTGATTACCTCTTCTTTTCCGCTTTGTAGCTCTCATTTGCGGAAGGTAGTGAAGGATTACCATCGGGCGGCTTTGCTCTCTAGGAACACTTTACCTCCGTCTTCTTTGTCAGCCGAGGTAGTGCATCAGTTTTTGAATAACTCTACTTGACCTCCTTCACCGCTATGCACTCTTGGTGTACCAATCAACTGCTGGCAATGGTTGTGTGTCAACCTGTTCTCTGAAAAACTGAGGAAGAACCTCTCCCTCATCGTATGATAAACCTCCCACATCTTCTGACAAGAAAACATAAATCTGTGAGAGAGAGAAATGGCCATAGCTGCGTCTGCGAACTTCGAAGTCATCTGCGCAATTTGCCCAGTAATCTTCCATAGAAGGCTCATGATACGTGCGTCCAACAAGGCGAGTGATGTAATGACCTGAAAGATCATAGGCACGTGTTTCAACAAGATACTTAAGATGATATTTCTCGTGTTCTTGTCCTGCAATTTTGGCATCAATTGCCGTCTTGCACCAATACATTCCAAACTGAAAAGGAAAATTGATAGATGGTCTGTGCCTGCGGCGTAAAAGACGATGAACACCATGCATCTGTCTCAAGAACTCCTGAAAGATTGTCTTATCCGAAGGATAGCGTGGAAGCATAGCTAGATTTCCTGTAAACCCGTATACTCGGATGTAGGTGTATGTCGGGAATTGAATAAACCAATCTGCCCATCCATCCATCGCTGCCCTAGCAACTTCTGAGATACGAACGTGCAACTCCCGGTCCAAGTTTCTCACTGTATAAGTCAGGAAAGCCTCATGAACATGCTTGAAGTGACGTTCAGCCTTGGTGAACTCAAGCTGATCATAATATTGATAGACTTTCTGAACACTGAGAATGCCCACGGTGTTTAGTCCCCGGAACTGACCCTGATAAGTGATCAAGTACACGAGATACAAACACATGTGAAACTCATGAGCAACCATGAAACCGGTGATCTGCTTGTGGATGACATCGCTGATGAAGGATGCCCAGTCATAATGCTCCTGCCCAGATATGATGCGACCAATAATGTAATACATCCAAGGCTGGAAAACATTAGCATGTGCTTGACCTGAGACACAATTCAGGAGAGTGATTAGAATCGCGTACTCATCCTTGTACTCACCACGACCCACATTATTTGACAATCTGTTCTTCGCTTGTTTTAACCACCTCTCTGCCATTTTACTCTGGCACTTGTCCACATCAGCGTTGAATGCTTGCTCACATTGCTCCATAGAAATAACCAAATTGTTCGGGTGTTGAGGTATGCCAAAACTTCTTTCAACGTCCAAAGGTTTGAGACTGCAAATAACTCGTCCATCTACTGACACTATCTCACGAGAAGTAGAATTGTAATGCTTAATACAAGCCATCACAAACTCAACACAATGAACGGAGATAGGTATGGAAGCTTCCTCCAATAACCCGGACTGCTCAATATTTTGAATAATCGAAGCTCTGATTTTAACCGGATCAAGAACTGCTTCTGGCAACACCTTATGAAGATCTGTCTCAATTGTCCTAAGGAAGTCGTGAGTTTTTCAGAATGCAGTACACTCAGCTCGAATGCTAAGATCATGCTAAGATTGCGAGTAAGATCATGCTAAGATTGCGAGTACACTCCTCTCTTGAACAAAGTATTCAGCATGCTAAGATTGCGAGTAAGATCATGCTTTCAACTCCAAGGTTCCTTGAGTGCGAATAGGCTTAGTTTGGCTCGATGTGATATTGCTGGTATGTCAAGGGGACTTACACAATTGTCTTCACGTGCTAAATAAATAAAACAAGAGAATGGGCACGTGATTCGTCGATTTGCTGTGTGAGCCGCTAAAGTTTCCTAATTCTAATCGAAATGAATTGAATTTAAAAGGGTAGGGCCTAAGAAGTTTATGTTCCATTCTAAATGATATGGAGCTTTGTTTCAATAGATTCCCCAACCGATTTCACCTAGCCTCACGGACGCCCTCGCGAAATCTGCACCCTTCGCGAATAGCAAAAAGATGTTCAAATTCATGACTTAACATGCATACACCATCACAACGACGCATATAAGCATATAAATCACAACTGAAGTTAAACTCAAGGTAATGTCCAGTTGACCACACAAGGCGAACTTATCATCAACAAGCCGCTAGTGGTATGGAATAAAGCGAAGCTATCTTAGCAAAACACCACACACCAAAGTAAGCTACTTGCATGAAATTAAGCTACTTGGATACGAAAGGAAGAAGAGACCTTGCTAGCAATTCATGACAAGACGAATTCCATCATCAATGAAAAGATCTATTATCATGAAAAGTGTTACACAACAATCTCCCAAAAGTTTTCAAAGGGAAAACTTTCTTTCTTCTCCAAATAATGCAAAAATGCTCTACAATGCTGCTAACTATCTAATTCTACAAGCATTACTCTCTCAATGCTCCACCGCCTACTCATTCCAATGTCTAATCTAATTCTAATCTTCTACCGCCTTTTACAAAACGAGGGGACTCCCTTTATAGCCAGCTAAGTCCCAAAAGACGGTTGGTTACACCACAGAGTGGCAAGCAATCGTACACTCAGCTCCCAACATTGCCCTAAAACCGCCACAGAGGAGAGTGGGGTAATAAATGCGCCATAATGTCCACCATCATCCTTCTAGAAGATTCCATTTGTAGACGCGTTCACACTGTTCTCGATCTTCTCTCTTGGCGTTGTTCTTTGACCTCTTCCACTTGAGGGTCATCATCTTGAGTTTTGAAAACATTTCATCTTGAGCTAGCACTTAGCCATTTTCTTGTAAATTTTCCTCCTTCGAGATTGAAACTCATCTTCATCGTGCTTCCACTTCAAGTCATCGTGCTCTAGCCTCAACATTTCCCCTGCAAAACAAGCAAGGAGAGGGGTATTAGAATACTTCATGATATAAACTTAACTCACTTACCTGATTTTCATGCTTTGATCTCCAAGCGTTCATCGCCAACTTTGTGTTCAAGTTCATGCCTTAGATAAACTTCATCTTTGGGAAATTCATTTCACCTGCTGGAGCTCTGATAACCTTGATTTTATTCATTTCTGGCTTAAGTAAACTATCTTCACGGAGGACTGAAGCAAATTCACCTAGGCAGATCCTTTCAAATTCATCGTCTGGAGGATTTCATCTTGAAAACACGTTTTCTTCACATCTGCCTTAGAAATTTTCAAGTTTCCCTTAGGAAAACCCATCAACCTGGTGCCCACTTAAAATCTTCATCCCAGAATCCTCGGCAAGCTGTGGAAGACCTTAAAATCAACTCCTCATCGACAATCTTCGATACCCAGAAGAAAATTTTCTCCGGAACGTTCCGAATCCATGGGTACCCAACGAACGGGTTCATTTAATTTTCTTGAATTTTGAACCTTAGAAAATATTCTTCATCAAATTTATTCTCGTTCTTTGATCCCCTCTGAGAATTTTGCTCTGACTTGGAAAATTTTATCAATCCTGTGGAGCTGGCATCTTCTGACTTCACCATTGAAAAATTTGCTCGTGCCTCAGGAAAAAGATTTTATCACTTCATCAAACTTAGGCGTTTTTCCCAAGGAAGAAAATATTTTGCCCTAGAAAAATTTTAAATCACTTTGAAAATTTTTGCCTTAGGAAATTTTATTTCATTTGCCAGTGGTAGAAATCTTTTCATCTTCACTTAGAAAAATTTTATTCATAGAGGCGCCTTGCACACTTCACTCGCCACCTTCACATTTGAAAAATATTCATTTGAAAACCCAACGCCTTAGAAATATTTCATCACGTATCTTATACTTTATTTCATTTTACACTCTAGGCGCATTTCACATTTGAAGAGGACATTTAAAAGCCCACCGCCTTAACAATTACCATCCCTCCCACCTTGGCATTTTCAACGCCAAGCATATTAGCACTATCATCTTGTACTTGGCGCATATAGCATTTAGAAGAGGATATTTAAAATTCACGCCTAGCATACTTATCAACCTCAGCCCACTCAACAATTTTATTTCACCACCCTTATGCACCTTGGGCGCATTTGGGGTGAGAGGAGGATAAAAAAAAATCTGCAACGCCACCTCCATTGGAATATTCCCCTTTCGTTTTTGTCTTTACTTGCCCTTATTTGGGCGCATTTCACACATGAAGGAGGATGGGCGCATTTTCCATGTGAAGAAGGACGAAATCTTTGACTCTTTGACCCCCTTTTAAAGCATGGGCGCATTTCTTAGGTGGGGAAGGATGAGATAAGTTGACCTTGTGACTCCTTTGTCCTTTGGCGCATTTTGATGTAGATGGAGGATGGAGCATTTATAACGCCTAGACTAGTGACTCCTCACCTTCCAGCTTTTGTCCTCACATGGCAGCTTTTGGGCGCATTTTGCCCATGTAGGAGGATAAAAAAGTTGACTTTGCTTTGACCCTCTTGAACTTGGGTGCATTTTGCCCTTTGAGGAGGACAATCTTCATACTTAACAATTTTCCTTGACTTCCTTATGAGGTGGGCACATTTTGGCCAGGGAGCAGGATGAAGTTTTAACTTAGAATTTTTTTAGCATGCAAACTCTCAAGGTAGGCGCATTTTGCCTAGGCAGGTGGATGAAGTTCTTGACTTTCCTTGACTTTTTGCAACTTGGGCGCATTTTGCCCTCTGAGAAGGACGATCTTCATACTTAGAATTTTTTTGTGCTTGGCATATACTTGAAGGCGCATTTGGGCTAGGCAGAAGGATGAAAAGGCGTTGACCTTCTTTGACTTTCCCCAGTTTAGGCGCATTTTGGCTTGTGTGAAGGACGAGCCCAACACTTAAAGAAATTTCATGACCTCCAGCTGAGATGGGCGCATTTTCAAGGAAGTCAAGGATGAAGTTCCAGACTTAGCTATTTTTCTCTTCTTCTGCTAGCTTATCCGTGCCTTGCTATTTATAGTAAACCTTCTCATTTTTGCACTTCTAAAGATTGGATCAACTTGAAATTTTGAAAGCATCCCTAGCTCTAGTTGTCCTGCCGACATCGCCATTTTAGTCAATTCTATTTTTAGCATGTTCTCAAGGTGGCTTACTATAAATAGTAAGCTCATGTTTCCGAGTAAATTTGGCGTTCATTGAGTTGAAATTTTGATGAGCCTCACTACTTGACTTGTCGGGTTTATTATTGACGATAACCGGATGATTATTTTAGCCGGGCTTCAAATTGATTCGGCTATAAATAGTGCGTCTGATCGACTTGAAATTTCACCAGCTAGACAGTCTCGAAGGAGCTAATCATGTGGTTTACAATCGTTTTCAAAAAATTCTAACTTTGATGCTCATTTTTAGGTCTTAAGTCGAAACCCTAATTTGCATTGTATGACAAAAAAGATTCTGCTTCTCTTTGTTTCTCGTGGGTAATCACATCGCTCTCGTGGAATTAATCATTGGTGGCTACTGACAAGTACTAAAATAGTGTTCCTTGTCGAAAGTGAGAATCCTCGTTTGCATGTCACACCATCGCGAAGCTCTCGAAAAACCCATCAGGAATTACCCGACATGCAAAAGAAACCCTGACATGCAAACCCTAAAAATAGCCTCAGAAGACTGAATTTTGAAAGTGGTCGCCTCGCTTTGCATGTTATACTGTCGCGAAGGTCTCGAAAAACCCAGAAGGAATATGCCAACATGCAAAGAAAATCTCTGCATCTGCACCCTGAAATTTGCTCCGGAAGCCGGACTGCTAAAAATAGTAAGTCGTCTGTTTTCGCTCAAATTTAGCATGCAAGCAGTTTGATATACTCTGAGTGTGGTGTGACCGGCTCTAATCAAAATGTTGATCAATCACCAGAATCTCACACTTACGAAAAATAGTAAGTACCTCGTTTAACTGGAGCAAATTTCGGCCGAGCTACTGGAAGTACACCGACAAGAACGTTAAGCTTCCGCTCGCTATTCCAATCTTATTCGACCTCAAACCGAACACCAGAAGACTCAAACCCTAATTTCGACTTGGCCAAATTCACGCTTTGAAGTTTGCGTGACTGGAGCGCCCCTGAAGTGCGTAATCTATAGAAAAGAGACAGACGGAGAGAGAGAGAGACACAAAAACCAAAGCCAAAAGACCAGAATGGAGCAAAAATTAGGGGTCCCCATTTGAATGGGGCGATGTGTGAAAAAAGGTCACAACATTTAGGGTTTGCATGTTAGGGTTTTCTTTGCATGTCTGCATATTCCTTATGGGTTTTTCGAGAGCTTCGCGATGATGTGACATGCAAAACAGGATAATCACTCATTTGGGAACTTGCTATTTTTAGCAGGTGCATCCCGGCAGCCCCTCCCAGCACTTTAGAATCACGAACTAATCGCAATGCAACAAAAACGAGAACAAACGAAGATCATTTGATATGCATGCAGAACAAATTAGGGTTTCCAACTTCGAGACTTGAAAAGAAGGGAAAAAAGTCAGAATTTTCGAAAACCGAGGTATACCACCGCGATCAGTATCCTTCAAACTATCTGCTGGTAAAATTTGAAGACAAACGGAGCACTTACTATTTATAGTAAGTCATTTCAGAAATAGGCTAAAAATAGAAAGTCAGCAGCATGCGTTGATGTCGACAGGCAGGTCATGTGGTGAGGAGCACCTCTTTCGAATTTCAAATCAAACGAAGTTGTGGAGATATCAGAAGCAGGCAGTTACTATAAATAGCAAACCACCTTCAGAAATGGGCTAAAAATAGCAGGCCAACCCGAACAGGCAATGTCAACAGGCCAACAAGGTTGTGAAGATGCAGTGTCTAAAATCTCAAATCATTCTGAGCCTCGGAGGTGTGAAAATCAAGAGACTTACTAGTTATAGTAAGGCACAGAGAAGCTGGCAAGGACGAGGAAAAATGGCTAAGTCTGGAACTTCATCCTGCAGCTACCTGAAAATGCGCCCAAGTTGATGAAGAAGCATGAAAAATTTTCTAAGTCCAAAACTTCGTCCACCTCCTATGGCAAAATGCGCCCATGCAACAAGAAGGTCAAGGAAAGTCAAAGTGTTTCATAATGCAGCCATAGCTAAATGCGCCCAACTCAAGGTATTGGCATAAAAAATTCTAAGTATGAAAACTCCTCCTCCTACCTAGGAAAAATGCGCCCTGCTTGATGAAGAAGCAAAGATGTCCAAGAAAAAATTCTAAGTATAAAAATCTGCCTCCTAGGCCAAAATGCGCCCATCCTTCATGCATGGCAAAATGCGCCCAAAAAGAAAGAAGGTCAAAAGAGTCAACAGTTTTCATCCTCCTCCTAGGCCTAAATGCGCCCAAATGAGGGCATGTGAGGACAAAACAAGGGAAAGTCAACAAGTCAAAACAAGGTGGCGTTTGAAAAGTTCTCCATGCATGCTCAAATGCGCCCAAGAGAAAGCATATGAAGACAAAATAGTTAAGGCGTTGGAAGATGCTTATCCTCCTCACATACTAAAATGCGCCCATTCTTCATCAACCTCCAAATGCGCCATGCAAGCTAGGAAGAAGACAAAAGAGGTTTACTTTCCTCTGCCCCCTTTGAATGCGCCAAGTAAAGAGTAAGTGTAAAGTGAAAAGTGTTGAACAAGGTGAAATCCTCTTGCCCATGTGGAGTGCGCCCAAGTTGATATAAATAGAGAGTGAATATTGCTGAGCGTGGAAATAAATATCCTCCTCAAGGTGTTGAATGCGCCCTAGGTACATAGAGGGGAGGTAAATATTGCTTGGGCGTTGGAAATGCTAAGCTTGCAAGGTGGTGAAGTAAAATACAAGGCGTGATCAATATTCTCCTTCAAGTGTGATATGCGCCTAGGGTGGTGAGATAAATGCCAAGTGAAAAATTTACTAAGGCATAGACTTAAGGCGTATCCTCTTGCATATGCTATTTGCGCCTAAGGTGAAATACAAGGTGGTAAGTGAGATAAAGGTGTTGAGGGTGAAATGGTTAATGCTAGGCGTTGAAAGCTTGTTCCTCTTCACACATGATATGCACCTAAGGTGGTGAATAAAAAATAAAATATTGCTAAGGCGTTAGATGAAAATGTCTTTCAAGTGTGAAATAAAATGCAAAGTGGTGAATGAAAAATAAAATGTGCTAGGCGTTGGTTTTAAAAATATTCTCCATGACATACAAGTGTGATCAAGGCATTAAAATTTTCCAAGGGAATTGATGAAAAAATTCCTCACAGGAAAGATGATTGAAGCGAATAAAATTTTCTAAGGCAAAATTCAAAGTGCGCCTATTATGGAATTTAAATATATTTCTAAGTGTTATCAAAATTCTTCTTCCTTAGGAAAAATGCCTGAGTCCGGTGAAGTATGAATTTTGTTTCCAGAAGCACAAATGAAGTTGCCAGTGGAAAAGTCCGATGATGCCTACTGCACAGGATCAACGAAAATTTTCAAGTCAGAGCAACAAAATTCTCAGAGGGGATGAAGAAATGAAATAAAGTTATTTTTTCCAAGGTGGAAAATTGAAAAAAATTAAATGAACCCGTTCGTTGTGTACCCATGAATTCGACAAGTTCAGAAAGAAATTTTCTTCTGGGTATTGAAGATTATCGATGAGGAATGGATTTTAAGGTCTTCCACAGCTTGCCAGGGATTCTGAGGTAAAGATTTTAAATGGGCACCGGGTTGATGAGTTTTCCTAAGGGAAATTTTAAAATTTTCTAAGGCAAAGTGAAGAAAATTTGTTTTCAAGGTAAAATCCTCCAGACGATGAATTTGAAAGGAACTGCCTAGGTGAATTTGCTCAAATTCTTCGTAAAGATAATCTACCTGAGCCGAAGATGAATGAAATCAAAATTGTCGACGCTTCAGCTGGTGGGATAAATTTCTTGAAGAAGATGCAGTTGAAGTCAACACCTTCAAAAGATGATCTTAAAGTACATCTCTTTGTACGCCCTTGAGATGGCTTGGAAATTTGGCTAAGGCATGAAGAATTTGAATGCAAAGTTGGCTAGTGAAAGATGAACCCTTGGAAGTTAAAGCGTGAAAATCTGGTAAGTTGAGTTTATATTATAAAATGTT
>VDFB02194188.1:0-24527 GCA_007258455.2 Sequoia sempervirens | reverse complement strand
CTCACACTCTGAAAACCAGTTTCATTCGTCGTTTAACCATTTTCAAATACCAGGAATCTGTTAGGTTGTTGCATTTAATTGCCAATAGACTATACTTTATGATAGCTTTCACGAGAATGTTCATTCACGTGACACGTGAAAACAAATTTTCTCAATCAATATATTTATTTTCTCTCGATTTTCATTTAAAACCATTCAGACCTTTCCTTTGCTGGACTCCACATGAGATTTTACTATGCTCAGTATCTTAGACTTATCCCTAGATCCCATAACTGTGGATTCTTAGGCAGCCTCTTTAACCATCTTGTTAGTGCTGCTCTTGCCCAGATATGAACCTAACAAATTCTTATCTATTTCAGATTTATTAGGTGAATTCACAGGTGGGTGCGACTGAAGATCCATACCCATTTGGGACTTCACAAGTGGGTGCGACTGAAAATCCAAAGCCCTTTGGGAATTCACAGGTGGGTGCAATTGAAAATCTAAGCCCAATTTCTGAGTCAAATTGTTGTCCGAATTTGGGCCAAATGGGGAGGAGGCAAAACTCGATCTTTGGACATGCGTGATGACAGGATTTGAAAACCAAAGCGAAGTTTCTAATAAATTTATCCATGTCTAATAAATTGTGCTTGCAGCTAAAGCTAATGCTATTACGAGGATTATTTTCTTCACCATCTTCGACCACCCTTTTAACTATTCCATGGCAATTAGTCCCCACACACATAACATCAAAAAAAGTGAACAAAACTAAAAAAATGACATGGTGAAAACAAAAATGAATAGAAATATAATTTTAAAATAAACAAAAACTAGAAATATTCATATCAACACATTGATTTACCAGTTAACTAACATTTGTTACCTATTAGCAGTTAGCTATATTGACTTTTCCAGTCAAGAAGTCATTCTCTAGCAAGGGCAGATCTGATCTGGGCAACTTTTGATGTGCTTATACACTCTTTCATGGGAGGCAACCTAACCCAGACTGATGGCGATTTAGGAGATTATTGTTGAAGGTTGCATGCTTCAACTACACCACTGTGAGAAATCAGAAAAATGACTGTCCTATATTGTAAGCATTAATTTATTTTATGGATGAAAGCATTGATTTGCCAATAAAGTGAAACTGTGTATTCAGGAGAGTGTTGAAGTAATAGTTTTTTGCGGTGTAAGGGTTTAATTTCGGTGTTTCCAATTTACCATATGATTTTGTCTCTTTGAATTCTAGGTAGCAAGACCTTTCAGTGCATGGCTAGAAATTTCAACCATCTATAAAAGGACATATAAGGAGTGCATTGCAAATCATCAGAGGCTCATTGGAATGCAGTAAATAATTAAATTTAAAGGATAATTCACCTGTACAAAGAATTTGCATCTTGGCAAGAGAAATTGAAACAAAAAATTGTTGTATCCACTCACTGTGCTTGTTGTTTTGAATCTTATATATTTAGTAGATGAGAAATTGTCATTACCAACTAATTTTTCATCAGAGGCTTATGTGTGCTTTAGAATGTATGCTTAAAGAAAATTGTTGTTTTGATCTTCAACCTGCAAAAGAAATAATGAAAAAGGGACGCCTAGAGTTGATATATAATGATTCAAGTCTGAATCCTTCAAGTTTGGGCACCAACTCATGATTTAAGCCTGATTTAGCCTAATCTGGAGTTCTAAAAGTTGGTTTCCACTGATTGTGGGATGATTTGGCCACTTTTGCCTCCAAAATATCTTAACTCAAGTCAACAAATTCATCTTTGACCTTTTAGGCATCCTCCTTGAGTGTTGAACACTTTTTTCATTATTTTTCAGGTTGAAGTGCCTCTGTTCAATCCTTGCTCCCGGTCATTCAGTCAATCTTTGGTAGCTACTGACGAATCTATTGTTGAGATGGAACCACCCTGAAGAGGTATGCCTAGGAGCCATCAAGTAAGAAACTTGAGTTTGAGGCTCCAAATTTAAGGGCACCTTTCTTCAGTAGGGGCGCTTTTAGCCCTAACTTAGTCAAATTTTCATGACTATTCTTCGTTTTCACCATTTAGACCCTTTGTGCCTTGATCTAACATCACCGTTGACTGACGATTCAGATGACTTTGTTTGACTGTGAGTTGGGCAAACAACTCAGTCCTGGAAAGGATGACTAGTTTCTCAGATCCTGAAGGTCTGTTTAGGTTCTTCAAATCCAAGGGCGCCAGATCACCATTGACTAACGATTCAGATGACTTTGTTTGAATGTGCGTTGGGAAACCAACTCAGTCCTAGAAAGGATGACTGGTTTCTCAGCTCTTGAAGGTTTGTTTAGGTTCTTCAAATCCAAGGGCGCCCCTGGCCAGCAGGGGCACTTTTGACTTGTTGATTGATTATATTCATGTTGTAAACTACCTTAGTTTGATCTCCATCGTCAGATGATTGGTTTGTCTATTGCCTTCGCTAACAGTTTCCATGTCGAGATCAATCAAAATGGAGGTCACCAAGCAAATAGACTGCATCTGCATGCCTAAAAGACTGGACGTCTTTCTTCAATAGAGGCGCTTTTCCCTTGGTACTTGTTCATTTTTCTATGTTCTTCATTCAGTCTTCACCTTTGACGTTTTCTGCTTGATCTCAGCCTCTGACTGTTTAACAGGTCTTGTGAATGTGCTGTCGGATTGATAGCAAAGCTAGGAGAGAGCTGAAAAAATGCCTTGTGTAAAGCAGAAGTTGATAACTTCACCAGGTGCCTTGAAATGAAAAGCGCCCTGGCCAACAAGGGCACTTTTGCAGGTTCTTGCTTTGTAGCATCTCCATACTTCGTTGACGTTTGTCGGTGATCTCTGAATCAAATGGTCTTGCTTGACGATGCATTGAATAGCCAACAGGAACATGAAGAAGACGACTGCTTTGAATGGATCTAATGACTACATTTTTCCTTTGAGATCAAAGGGCACCTTTCTTCAACAAGGGTGCTTTTTGACCCTTGGCTGTATTTTTCTCCTTGGTAGCAAGGCGTGGTTTTCCCAGAGTTAGCCAAATTTTGGCATTTTCAATTTTGAAAATCTCCTCCATCAAACATCTTTTTTATTCTTTTCTGCCATGGTTTCTTCTGTGAAGCTTTTGAAGCTTAGCTTTTAACACCTAGTACTGGCCAATCTACCATTAATGGCTGCAGAGCTCCTAGCTTTGTTCTTGAAAATTAAAAATAGACCCACTAGAGTAAAACATGTCTTTTGATGATTTTGACTTGACCAGTGTGATTGTGAAGTCGATTAATCCTATCAAAATCATTTTCAATCATTTTCGGGAAGGTCCTATTTTCAAGGGTTTCCCTAAAAGTAGGGGTTTGAAACCCTAATTTTCAATTTTTTAGAAATTTACACATATGTTCCTTGATAAAAACCCACAAAAACCTTATGTTTGGTTTGACCTAAAACAAACTTTTGATGGCATTTTTACATGATTTAGCTCAATTTAAGCAAAATGCAAAAAAATATTTTGGGTACAACACCTCCATATGTTGAGATTTGGCCTTCTCATTGCTTGCTTTGAGTTGTACTATTCCTTTTATGCCAACTTACCCTTTTCTAGTTTTGCCAATTGGGCTTGCTAAGCAAGTTGTGCTTAGAAGTTTTTCCTTGAGATTTATTGAACTGGTAGTAGCTTCACGAAATTCAACCATGATCACACTTTGAGCAGCAATTTCTTTTTACAGCATGAAACGGGTACACAACAAACT
The DNA here is from genome assembly GCA_007258455.2 of Sequoia sempervirens. Lineage (NCBI taxonomy): Eukaryota > Viridiplantae > Streptophyta > Pinopsida > Cupressales > Cupressaceae > Sequoia > Sequoia sempervirens. The sequence continues at coordinate 20,821 of VDFB02194188.1, read as the reverse complement.
ACACGAATGCTAAGACTCCCTTGTTCGAACCTCCAAAGAACAAAGGCACCCTTACTAGTATCCAATTACTAGTCATTTGTGGATTTTTTGCAATTGGCCAGCCATGCGCATGGAAGAACATAAATTCAATATGGCATTCTCCTTTGACAGACTGTTGAATCAGCGTAGCCTCTCGTGACACCAAAGGAGAATGTGAACTATATAGCCTCCTTACTATTTCAACTACTTAAGACCTTACTTGTGCTATCAGCTTCAAATCTTGGACAAACTGTTATAATTTATGGAGTGGATTTCTAGGATTTGGCCATTAAATTTGTATGGATATCACTTTCCCCTGTTTGGATGATGTATTATTGTAGTCTTGAAAATCGCATATTGGTGTAATTTCACACTTAAAACTTGAAACTGCATAGATTTGAAAGTTAGTGATATTATTTTATATTTCAAAAACAAAGGATTTTATTCTACAATTAACAAACACAGAGAATTACCAACTTGTAACCTAAATTTCAACAAAATTCTCCTAGACAATAGCACTATGCACAAACATATGTGCAACGTTCTAGTATCCAACGAATTTTCAAAATTCAAAGGTGCACTTTCCACGTTGACCATTTTCGACATGCGTTGTAATGCCTAAACGAGAAATTGATGCCTCTTCCCTCCCATTCGAGCAAACAAAATCATTTTTTTTCTCATTTTACAAGGATCTTTGAAAGACTAATGCAAAGAGCTCTCTCTCTCTTTTAGTTGGGTAAACTCTGTCAAAATATTTACAGCCATTACTGCAATCTTGAAGCAAGCATTCTTGGTCATCATGATCTCTTTTGCAACAGTTGAAGCTTCCAAGTTAGTGCTTTATTTCCGAATCAGTCACACCTATCACAAGGAAGCCCAAACTCTTGGCAATACTCTCTATTGTGCATTATTGTTTTCCATTTGTAGAATAATCTTTACAATGAAATATATCTATTTATTGTTGTGATCAAATCTATTCATACTCAATGCTGGTTTTCCCAATAGACCAAGGTTGACACTATTATTGAGCTCTTTACTTTTCCAATTTGCTTTTAATCCTTAATGCAACTAGGATTTTAAAGCTCTCTTTTATCATCTTTTCCTTTGGTTGTTCATGGAGTTCAAAAGACCAAAATAGGAGTTTGATAGAGGCAAACCACTAAACAACCCCCAACATTTTTCTTGTCTCTATGTGTAGGTTAGGACATCTTTGACAATCAAGATGAACATTCTAAGAAGTCTTGAGTTAATGCAGGAGTATCCTAGGTGCAAAGGCAATCTTGCATCAACCAAAAATATTTCCCTATTTTGCTAATGTTTCTCCCTTGTTTTTGCTTCCAGAAGTAGACGATCAGATTTTGAAGAATTCCTAAGGATTCATGGTGATCTGATGAAATCAACAAGAGGAAGAGCCAAAAGGGTACCCACATTTCAAGTTTGGGGAAGATCTGATGAAAATTGACAAAATTATTTTGCTGCAAAGTTATAGCCTGCATTTGGACTTGTGGAACTTCTGGTCCCATTCGGATCCCCCCAAATCCCTACAAGACCTTTCGGGTGCTAAATTTCTGCCTAGACTTGTCTTCTAGGCATTGCAGAACTTTAGCTTACATCTAGACCTGTAACATACACCCTCAATCTGCCCTCTTTTTTGTGTTTTTTGATGTGTTTTGAAATGTATTTTACAATAGTTTTGTGATGGTTTTGAGATGATAAATAAAATGCAGATAAATAAAGTAACCTGTAGCAATTAAATATCTCAAAAAAATGGCAATTCCAGGAATCAAAGTTGCATGGACACGACTATGGATACATATATGGATACGATATCCGACACGGATATGGCCATTTTTTAAGACCCCCAACATGGATACATCTAGATACGACATTCATAAAAAACACATACATGTATATTTTCTACGTTATTGGAGGAGATTTTCATCACTTTAAAAGAAAATACCTAAATATAAATTAAATAATATTCAAATTTAAACATTAATAATTTAGGAAAGAATAAACAATTAAATTTATATTAATAAAATTTATTTATATTTAATTTTTAAAGAATAAATTTTAATTTTTTCAAAATTTCTAATGTTTAAACAACATAATATAAATATTAAATATAAATATAAAACTATAAACAATTAACTTTTTTAAATCTATAAAATTGAAATGCCAAAAAAAATAGTAGAGTTGCATTGGAAGAAGACATAGAAAAATGGGTCGCTGAAACAGAAAAACATTTCAGTTGTCTTCCTCATTTAGTGTAGGTTTTGTTTATACAAAACATAAAGAAAATTGCACAATTGAAGTTTTTTAAGATTAAGTTTAGGAAGATTCATGTCCGATATTTTGAAAATCAAATCACAAAGTATCCGGCACAGCTAGAAAATCAAGGTTTTTTTGGGCATGTGTGGGTAAGGTATCCAACGTGTATCTACAATGTATCGTACCCATATCCGTCTCAGATACGGGGATACACGCACCCGAGGAGGGGCAGGGGAGTATCCAGCTACTCTACTAGGAATACATAAAGCTGAAAATTCCAAATTTAATTTCTGATTTGCACACTTTTTTCTCAAATGTAGCAACAACCCAGTTCATAAAATAACATTACATATCTATTTAAAACATACTCAAAAAATTTGTTTGACTTTGATGATTTTCTACACTTGTGAACTGTTGATGTTACTTAGCAGCATCAGGCTGCTTCTTCCAGATCACGTATTTACAAGGCAATTCAAATGGTAGTCTTATCGGCTATTTGAATTGTAAGATTATCTCTTGAAGAAAGCACGACTTTAATGAAGACCGATCTGTTGAAGTGGCGCAACTCATGGGCTTGCATTTAATGATTATTTTAATTAATATTTGTTAAGGAGGCGTGATTCTCTAAGAGGCCGACTTCTTGATTAATAGAGTCACATCTCTTGGTTGAGGCTGACTTGCTATGGTGAAGAGTCACGTCTCCCCCATCCACTTTGTATATATTGCCATTCGTTGCTTTCCATTTTGATCAATTCATTCATTCACATTCATTCCATTGTATTCAAGTGCGAAGACATTCAAGGTGCGAATTGTCTCTAAGTCAGATTGGCATTTGTGTAGAAGGCAGAAATCTTCATTAGCAGTTTACATCACATAGATGTTGTGATTATATCAGTTTGTGGTGCCTTATCTTTGGCCTTCATTGTAAAGGATTCGTCCTTGAGATTTAATATATATAAGAGATATATTGTTGCTGGGTTTTTCTCCCTCAGGAGGAGGGTTTTCCCAGGGTATCTGCTGTGTTATTGTGTCTGATTTTGAATTAATTTTTTGTGCATTAATCTGATCATTAAACTTAACATGGTATCAGAGAGGGTTTAAGAAAGGATCCGATCATATCTGATTGGGTAGTCAAGTCTCTCTTTGAGCATGAGTCAGACCAATTTACCTTTAGCGCTATTCAATTTTGTTATCAGAATTGTCATCACAGGTGGACATTTCTTTTAGTCTGGAGAGCATTGTATTCCTCTTCATACTCACTACAAGGTGGGAAAATTTGGGTTAGCAACTGGGGAGATATCCTCCACGCCCTAATATCAAAGTCTTCTTGTGCTCTCACCACCCCTGCAGCTACCAATGAAAAGCTCGAGTCTTGTGAAAAGTCTTTGTCAGTGTGAAGGAGTCATTCTGTACAGAAGGCGCTACTGTAAAAAGAGCCAAAATCGCTTACCAGTTAGGCGCATCATCACGGGAGTCCCCTCCTTCTAACACCTGGGAAAACCGTATTATTCACAATGGAAGGCATTATTAAATTGTCGTTACTCCTTATACCAACCGCAACTTAAAGTCATTCGGAAGGAATCAAAACTGTTGTATTCAAATTCCCGATTTATATCCTACTTTGTGGGTGTTCTCATTTATGCACATTAATCGCTCCTGGAGATGCTATATGTGTGGAGTACTTGTTTTGTAACCAAAGGAAGAAGCTAACACATGAGCCCTTGTGAAGATACTGTCATTGGATGCAGGATATAAGAATTGTGCAATCGTGAATACAATTACAGATGTTGGTTGTTGTCAAGCTCTGTCTATATTGTCAAGTCTCTTGAAATCTTCGCCTAGAAATATAAGAGCTCATTGTTGAATGCCAGAAGTTCCTTTCTAGGTCAGAAACATTGTACTGATGAGATTCGGGAACTCAATCGTTTGCCTGGGAAGTCATTTTTTGTCCATGATCTTCCCCACCGTCGCCCAACATCTCTATCTGTTGAATTGCATCTGCTTTGGCGATGGAATATTCTTATTCTGAAGAACATTCTCAGGGAAGTTCTGAGAAAAATGAAATCTGTACTATGGTGGGAGCCGTCAGAGTCTGTGAAGTCATTCAAAATCGGTTCCCTGAAACGTCAACCTTATGAGGGTTCATTTGGGTATTGCTTGAAGCTCTATGTCAAACAACAGCTGAAGGAAAGTTGGCATGAGCTAGGCATGAATCGGTGACAACAATATTAAGCGGGCTTGAGTGATACGTGGAATACATAGTAATTCATCTCTCTTGCTATTAACCTTTGTGCATATCTAAAGATGGTTTATTTGGGTATTGTTTGAAGCTCTATGTCAAACAACAGCTGAAGGAAAGTTGGAAGTTGGCATGAGCTATGCATGAATCGGTGACAACAATATTAAGCACGCTTGAGTGATACATGGAATACATAGTAATTCATCTCTCTTGCTATTAACCTTTGTGCAGATCTAAAGATGGTTTATTTGGGTATTGCTTGAAGCTCTATGTCAAACAACAGCTGAAGGAAAGTTGGCATGAGCTAGGCATGAATCGGTGACAACAATATTAAGCGGGCTTGAGTGATATGTGGAATACATAGTAATTCATCTCTCTTCCTATTAAACCTTTGTGCAGATCTAAAGATGGTTTATGTGCAACACTAAAGGATTATGATTTCATTGAGATAAGTATTTTTTTTTTGTTTATACCTTTGAAATTGAGGTTAAAACTTCAGGTTGCTAAGTTGTGCAATTCTGACATTAGTTATTTGAATTATGTGTGTAGTAAAGATCATGGTTTTTTTTTTTGAGTTGTGATCTTTTGAAGACACCTTTCATTCATTGTGATGTTCATGCTAATTATGAAGATCTCTGAGTGTGACTCTGAGATGAAAAGAGAATTGCATTTTCATTGTGATTGGATGATCACTTCTATAACATTCTCTTTAGACATGGACTATGATGGTGTCTTGAAAGGCCTGATTCTATGTTGTATATGTTGGCTGCATAATGCATCTAAGAAATCTGAGTTGAGCAGATTATCTTTTGTTGTGCTTAGCACCCTCAAGAGGAGTAAAAGATGGAAGAAAGAGCTATTTCAGAATTCAATAAAGATAAGTTCTTTATCCCTTCATTCTGATCTTTTGATATTTGCTACATGTTTCACTTATACGTTGATTTTTTATTCATGTTTTTAATATTGTTCATAACACTCTTATGTGTTTATGCTATAACTTGTCATAGTAAACCTTGTATGATTCTAGCCTTGATATTTCTTTGGATAGTTATAAATTGTAAGTAATCTCTCTCTCAAATGCTTGCAGTTCACTGTTCTAGGAGCAAGAAGGTGACGAAAGATTGCTTAGTGATGAAAAGCTTGAGGCATCTTGTGAGGAAGTCATACCAACCAAAAAAATGGTCAAGCGTGAAGTCACCACTTGCAGCCATGGGACTGAGTTGGTGGCCAGAGGGAGTTCACTTCCAGAAGTCTTCTTGGCAATCTCCAAAGTAGGGATCAAGAGGGAGTTTTGTAACTCACTGAGGAGAAGTGAAGATTTTGTATTGCAAGGCTAGGTGCTAAACTCTTAGAAGATCCCTTCAGCTACTAAGATCATAATTGCTCAAGATTGTCTTCTGGATTTGTCATTGGTAGTCCCGCAAACCTATTCAGAATAGTGTGATATGGGATGAGGTTGAGGAGGACTATCCCAAACTCTCTATAGTACCAGAGGTGTGCACTGGAAAACATTTATCTAAGTCAAGTGTTGCAGGCAATCTTAGACGAAGAGGTCAAAAGGTTGATGCAAGTGTTCGAAGATTCAAAGGGAGCCTACTGAACTTAAAGAAGATGGCAATCTAGTTGATCTTGATTCTTTATGTTGATTTAATTCTTACTGAAGAAGATTATCTCATTATCAATGCAAGGGGGAGTTAGCTTCTAAATTTGAAATGAAGGATCTTGGTTACATTACTTCCTTGGTTTAGAAAGAATGACAGAGGCTTATTGTGTTCATTCTGAGTCAACGGAAGTACACTATTGACATTTTGAAGAGTTTTGGTATTATGGATTGCAAATCCATGTCTACCCCTATGGAGACCAACTTGCAGAAGTTGAAAGAGGCTGCAGCTAGTTCAGACTTGGTGGATCCTACGATGTATAGGCAGTTGATTGGGTCCTTGATGTATCTAGTTAACACTAGACCAGATGTCTGTTATGCTATGAGTGCACTTAGTTCATGTGTAAACTGAGGCAGGTACATCTTGTTGCAGTGAAACATGTCTTGAGATACTTGCGTGGGATAGTTGGATATGGGCTAAAATATTCCTCAGGTGTGATCCTGGAGCTTCATGGTTATACAGATTCTGTTTTGGCAGATTGTGTTGTTGATCAGAAGAGCACCTCTGAATGTTATTTCAGTTTGGAGTCTACGATGATCTCCTGGTGCAGCAGGAAGCAGTCATCTATGGCATTGAGTACAGCAGAGGCAAAGTATATTACAACTTGTATTGCAGCTCGGGAAGCAGTGTGGCTTCGTAAGCTCCTTGGAGGATTGTTCAGACAATCAATGGAGCCTACTATCATTCATTGTGATAACCAAAGTTGCGTGAAGCTTTCTGTAAATCCTGTGTTTCATGACAGAACCAAGCATGTTGAGATCAAGTATCACTATATTAGAGATATGGTATTGCAGAAGGCTATACAGTTGTTGTACCCAAAATAAATTTAAATTGAGCTAAATCTTGTTAAAATGCCATGTAAAGTCTATTTTAGGTCAAACCAATCATAAAATCTTGGTGGGTTACTGTCAAGGAACACACGTAAAAATTCTAAAAATTTGAAAATTAGGGTTTTTCTTCCCTATTTTCAGGGAAAACCCCCGAAAATAGGACCTTCCCAGTAAATGATTGAAAATTATTTTGATAGGGTTAAAAGGCTTCACATCACATTGGTCAAGTCAGAATCATCAAAAGATAAGTTTTACTCTGGTGGGTCTATTTCTATTTTTCAGGAACAAAGTTAGGAGCTCCGCAGCCATTAATGGCAGATTGGCCAGTACCAGGTGCTAAAAGCTAACCTTCGAAAGCTTCAACGACGCAACTATGGCGGAAAAGGTCTAAAATGATGCTGTTTGATGAAGGGGATTTTCAAAAATGAAAAATGTTGAAAATTGACTAAGTCTGGGATTTTCAAAAATGAAAAATGCTGAAAATTGACTAAGTCTGGAGAATGCACGCCTTGCTGCCAAGAGGAGGCTATGCAGTCAAATGCCTTAGTCATTTTCCCAAACATCCATACACGATGAACGTGAGACATGAAGAAATGGTGATCTTCAACGGAGGAGTTTTCTAAAATTGAAAAAGGTCGAGATTTGACTAACTCTGGAAATGCTACGAAGGAGAAATCACTTCACGAGACAAAAAGAGCCTTTTTCAAGCAGGGGCGCCCATGATCTTTGAGGGTCAAATGCAGTCAGTAAGATCATCCAAAGCAGTCATTCTCGACGTTTGATTGCTGGCTCGACAGTGAAACAAACATCTAGATCATCCGATGAATAGATCACAAGCAGCTGCTGACAAAGCAAAAAGAGGCAGTTGAGGAAATGTCAGGAAACCACAGTTAACGACGAAGTTCTAAGAAAAAAGAGCCTTTTCAAAAGAAAGGCTACCTTTTTTTTGGACCTCCAGATGCTGATAAACGACAAAAGGCTTCCCAGGATAACTTTCTCAGCTCAAGTAGATCTCGGAAACACAACTGAAAGCGTAAACGTCTAACAATGCAGTCAACGGATAATCGAGATCAAAGTAGGCAACTTTTCAGACAAAGATAACCATGTTGAAAGACAAAAGAGCTCTTTTCAATGAGGGGCGCCCTTGAATAAAGGAGTCCTAAAATGAAATCCAAGTTTTATGAAGTCAGTCATCTTTGGCAGAACAGAGCTGGGTACCTGATGAGATATCAAGCGAAATCATCTGACTCTCCGATCAATCAGAAATCCAGATCAAAGCACGAGAGGTCATTTCAAAAGGCTGAAGAACAAAGTTCGAAAATTCACCAAGGCATTAGAAAAAGAGCCTTTTCTTGGAAAAGGCGCCCTTTCTTTTGAAGCCCTAAACTCAGTTTTTTACCATCATGCCTCCCAGGCACTCCTCTTTAGGTCAAATCCAGCTCAGCAGTGAATGTGTTAGCATCATCTCAGGATCAATACATCAAGCCAGATTCAGGATCAAACTAAGGTTGTTCAAGAGAGAAAATAATAAAAAAACTTGCAAAAATCAAAAGGGGCGCCTTGAAGAAGTCAAAGGTCAAGTTGTTGACTAAGTCAAGATATTTTGAGCAAAACTTGGCTAAAACACTCCACGATCAGTGGAAATCACCTTTTTGAACTTTAGATCAAGCCAAAATCACTTTTGATCGTGAGTTAGGTCCCCAAACTTGTGGATCTAAGGCTTGAGTCTATGTAATCAAGGTATAGACATCCCACTTCATTATTTCATTGCAGGTTGATGATCAAGAACAACCATAAGCTCTCAAGGACGCCATTTACAGATCTGGCCAAGGTTTTCATCCGTTCTTCGATATTTCTTGCAGAATGAAGCAGAAGAAGATTGCTAATCTGAGGTTGGATTCAGAGACGAATTTTCTCAGAGAGTCAGATAAAAACTTCCAATCCATCTTCTGTCTACTTCCTCTCTTCTTGTCTTAGGTTTTCATGCACATTTCAAAAAGGTGGCAGGCTACATCGATCAGATCAACTGGGTAGATTCAGATAATTTTCCAGAGAAACCCATCTCGACAAATTTTCCAGAATCAACAAACTTGCTGCTCCTATTTTTGGGGGTTTTTCCGAAAAAGTTTCAGAATCAAAATTCTGAGGAACTGGGTTTGTTCAACATTGAAGCACGAACAAAACCCATGTGCCAGATTTTTTCCGAAAAAATACTTCTCGGCAGGGCGCTATTTTCAGTGGTTTCCGAAAATCATCTAAACAAGGTCAAGCTTACAGTCAATCTTTAAGTTTTTCAAGATGCAGTACTCCTAGGTACAATACGAGACCAAGACGGTCTTACTCCATGATTACTTGAAAACAGTCAACACAAATTTACATCAAATGAATCCAGTGGTTGATTTGGAGCAGCTGGAGGGCATGAATCAGACCACATTGCAGAATATTGAAGAATCTGGGTTGCTACAGGCCGCATCCATTCCCATCACACTACAAAGCGCGGAGCCGCCAAAGTTACCAAGAGCAATAGCTTGCGCAAGAAGAGATGTCGTGTCATCAAAGCATTGACTATCCGGAAACGGAAGAAGTCAACACACAGATCAAGGAGCTGTTGACCAAAAATGGTGAAATGAGAAAAGCTATAAAGACACCTAGGAAGGACGTCCTACCTTCCAATTGGCATTTATGATACTTGAAGTTGACTTGATGCTTCTTTCCAAGTCAACTCAAGAAGGCATTAAATATAGTTGGAGTTAACTTGATGCCCCTTTTCAAGTTAATTTCATATCCCATAAATCATGCGTTGTCAGATCCCACTGATTAAGGATGTCTAATCGGCTTCCATGATTTGTGGATCTTAGATCTCCACTAAATGTGGATGTCTATTTTGGAGGGATACTTACATTAAAGTTCACCCTTAATTTACTTTCAGTCAACTGAAGTAGTTTCCAGTTGACTCTTTGTTTACTTTCAGTTAACTGAAGTAGTTTTCCAGCTAACTGCTTGTTCCCCCTTTTTAGGAATAAATCTTGCTAATTGATTGGCAAGAACTCATTGTTAACTCAAGGAGATTTTGGGGTTGCCTACTCCTTTGAGTTCTATAAATAAGAGCCTTGGGCTCATTGTTTGTTTAACTTTTACTTGCTATGCAAAATTGCTGCGCCATTGTTGCCAACAGCTTTGAAAGCGGATACTTGTTCACTCTTGGATGAGAGTTCGTTGGACGATTGTAATTGTGCATGATTTCGTGCCTTTGCTTTCCCAACCTTTGTAATTCGTTGATGAAGCATTGAAGAAGAATATAAGAAGGCGCTTGCATTTTGATCATCTTATTTGAGTTATGTCTACGTCTCGTATCTAATAGCTTGTTTTTTCATTTTCCTCCTTGGATAGGAGTCCCTCCTCCTTGGATATTTGTTATTGACGAGTTATCGTTTGTTGTTGTTTAATGTGTTGACTTCCAAGCTATACTTCGGATAGGAGTCCCTCCTCGGATATTTGTTATTGACGAGTTATCGTTTGTTGTTGTTTAATGTGTTGACTTCCAAGCTATACTTCGGATAGGAGTCCCTCCTCCTTAGCAACCTCGCTGGCCAAGGCATCGTAAATTTGTTGTTTCTCGTAGACTATTTCCTAGCCCATACCTCGGATAGGAGTCCCTCCTCCTTGGCAGGTCTCAGATCTAGTTTACTGTAAAGAGTGTTTGCTTGTACCAACCTTGTCTTGGTGTATACCCGAGAGTTCAGAGCCTCGGTCATATTCTCAAGAGACGGTGAATTCAGGTGATCCAACCAAATCCATTCCCGCTCCTTTACCCTCATGCTCTGTTTACCTTGAAGGTATTGGATAGATAAAAGCTAGTTAGTCGTAGTTGAGATCTGCAGAAACCAGAGAAAAGCTTAGCTACAGCGCATTGTGTTTGTGCACCCTTGTGTCCTACCGCTGAAGCATAAAAAGATAGGAACTTTAGTTACATTTCCCTTCCCTATGCATTGCTCCCAGCAGAGAGGGACTTCTCCTCTTTAAATAATGAAGAAGTGTTGCAAAACATTTGAAATAGCTGAACGTTTACAATCAGCACTCCAGAGGTGCTAATTTAAACACCAACAGTTTTCTGGCGCCCACCGTGGGGCAACAAGGCATCAAACTTCAAGAAAAGCTTAACGCTTTTATGTCACGGGAATGATCCTCTGGCATCCAATTGCATGATCCATACAAGAAGCAATGGATGGTAACAACAACAATGCTGGCAAGAGGCGTCCGCCTTCATTACCTTGGGGTAATAGTATTGGACCTTTGGCTTTTCAGGTAAATCATGAATTACCTAAAGGTTCAAGGAAACACTTTCCCCAATTTCACGGCGATGGAAGTCGACATCCAGATGAACATTTTGCTGCATTCACAACGGCTTGCGCTATCTTGCATGTACCACATGAAGACATCGCAGTGCGTCTCTTTGTGGAGACTCTTGTTGGAGATGCTGCTGATTGGTTCAGTCACCTGAAGCCAGGCGTTATTACAAGCTAGGAAACTATGAGTGAAGTTTTTGGCGAGATTCAAGCCCGTCGAAGACAATCATATGTTGTTTTCCCAGCTTGCAAATTCAAAGATGGAACGCAATGAACACATGAGGGAATTTGTATCAAGATTTAATCGTCTTGTTACAAGAATTTCTTCTACGCTCGATCCATCACCAGAGATCCTGATAAGCTGTTTCATAAATGCTCTTCCATCAGAGATAGCCTTCTTCCTGAAGATGGCGAAAGAAACAGAGTTGAAGAGTGTACAAGAACACGCCATCAGGTTGGAGGATAATATGATCACTTCCGGCTTGATGAAAACAGATTCTTTCAGATCTCTAGCTCAACAACCGTACCAGCCAAAGAGAGACAATCTTCAGCCACGGTTGCCAACACCTCCATCAAGACCAATGATTGAAGCTGCACACAGTGCAGTGTTTTGCTGTTTCCATGACAGTGATGAACATACCGGATCCACGTGTCCTGAGAATCTAAGAATGACCCAAATCATGGGATATGCTGAAGTTGCTCCCAGTTCTAGTTTTGTACCAACAAGTTCGAATGTTGTCTTACCACAGACGGAAAACTTCGATGGCGACTCCGCAACGGGATACTTTGAACCCGTTATTAAAGAAGAAAAAGAAGCATACCGTCAGTATTCTCTTGCAGTGAATCATGAAAAATTTTCAATGCCTGTGACTACACGTGTTCAACACTTGAAAGCACAGAAAGAAGAGGAAGAAAGATGGAAATCAAACGAAAAGGGTGAAGAGGTGCCTTCCACTTCCAATCCCAGATCTTCACAGAAGAACGCTGTGCCAGTTGCTCAAGAGACGTCTTCAGCAAATTTTGACATCATAGCTTCCATGATGAAGACCAAGGTACAAATCTCTCAACTGGAGTATCTTCAGGACCATCCAGAACAAATAGATCAGATTCTCAATGTTCTCGAAGGTGGGCTAAAAATGGGTAACAAGTCATTTTGTTCCAACAGAGCAAAGGTCAAGCACATCCCAGCAATTATGTAACCGCAAAAATAGAGTCCAAAGATCGTAACATTGCCTTCTGTTCCAAAAAGAGACCTATTGCAGGACCTAAAGGTCAGCGGACAAACACGCCTCTACGGAGGTTGTTCGTGATAATAAAGTTCAAGCAAAGGAAGTGATCATCTCCCTTAAAGAACAAGCTTTGTTATCACCTAACTAGCCATTCCATGGATAACCCCTACCAAACTTGTCCGCTTCCCAGATTCGCGGAATTGGCACGATAATCCAAGTGCTTTCGCCACCGAAATAGAAAAGCCAAAGCCTAATAGTCAATCTGAAAGATCTCTATGTTCGCTGGCGACCTTCAAGCAAGCCCTTCACAAGTCTCACCTGCTCGTATCTTTAGCAAATTGCGAAAATGTGCAAGGGCGACCAAAAAGTGGGTTCTCGCTTCTCAAGCCAAAAATTTGGCTAAGTACAGTGGTGGGCGCTTAAAATTTAGCTACCGCAGATGAAAGCGGTAACTTTTTCTTAAAATGGGGATTAAAGACCGGTGCGTAATCTATTACACTTTTTCTGTACCTAGTTAAATCTGTGAAAGGCGGGCCAGCCAAAAGTGCGCTCTAACTCATCCAAATTTTTGGCTAAGTGTTGAAAGTGCAGTGGCGCTAAAATTCAGCGACCCTGCATAAAAAGTGAATTCTCCAAAATGTAAGAGTGCTGAAAAAGTGCGCTATTACACTTTTTTTCCAGACTGTCATTTTTTGTGCAATGGTGCTGAATTTTAGCACCTTTGCACTTTTTCCAAACTTAGTCATTTTTTGTGCAATGGTGCTGAATTTTAGCACCTTTACACTTTTCTTCCAGACTTAGTCATTTTTTGTGCAATGGTGTCAATTCTAGCACCTTTACACTTTTCTTCCAGACTTAGTCATTTTTTGTGCAATGGTGCTGAATTTTAACACCTTTACACTTTTGGTAGTTTTTAACCTAGTCTCTTCAAAATTGCTCTATTTCCATTCTGAACCCGATTTCTCCGCTCCCGCATCGTTTTCCGTGCCTAGTTGCTCGTTTCACGCTTGCTCAACATCGTTTCTCGCTTCACGCTTCCCAATGCTACTTTTTCTGCTAACGTCTATTGATTCACCATCCTTGCAATTTCTCTCCAGATTTCATCAAGTGATCCTAAAGGTGACATCTTTTGATCTAGTGAACTATCCCAGATCTACAAAGAAGCCGTTATGCAACAAGTTGAGGATGACAGTTTTTCCCAGAGCCTCAATACATATCATTTGCAATATACGGCTGACACTTGATAATCTCAAGATGCATCTTCGCGGGTGCAAGAAAATCCATTCATTTGCCAGAAGGCCGATCACAAGAGCTCACACCCTTGTAGATTACACAGTCGGCCTAGATGATGCGTTCATACAGGAGACCAAGAAGAAGTATGAAGACTTCGCGCCCAAAGCAAGGAACCATGAAGATTCCGGATCTACGATGTTGAACATTTTGATGCATCCTTTTATGCATCTTGTAAATATTTCTTGACATTTTCATGTCTTTTTGTAAATTGCAATTGCACCAAGTTCGAAGATGTAATCTTTTGAAAACAAATTACACTTTGACTTTGGTCAAAGTTAGGTGAGATCTCCTAAAATCGCTCACCTAACTTTCCCTAATTTCCTCAATCAGTTTCCTATTTCTGCTCATCCCTCTTTCTATATAATGTGAGGGATTTCCATTGTAAATTTATCCTTTAGTGTTTTGCAACGAAGTGCTGCCCTTTTTGAAGCAAACTTGTGAAACTTTGCGTTCATACTTTGTGAATGAGATCTGATTAATAAAGAAAAGGATTACAAGCCAAACTTTGCGTTGGATTCGATACTTTTGTGAGTTGATCTTATTTGGTAGCGATTAGCTTGAAGAATCTGAAGGACTCTAAGTAGTTTATGTAAACTTTGTGTTACATTTATTATTTAGATTGCATTTGTATTTTTGTTATCATTTGGTTGAATGATCTACAAGACTTTGTGCTTGTAATCTTTCATGCTCATGCATGTTTTGGTTGAATGATCTACAAGACTTTGTGCTTGTAATTATTCATACTCTTGGATACTTTTGTCGAAGGATCTACAAGACTTTGTGCTTGTCATCGTTCGTGCTCATTGATACTTTTGTTGGATGATCTACAAGACTTTGTGCTTGTAATCGTTCATGTTAATTGATACTTTTGTTGGATGATCTACAAGACTTTGTGCTTGTAATCATTCATGCTAATTCGAGGAATTGTTGCGTCTAAGAAGACTTTGTGCTTCTAACATGACAAACGGTACATCTGCACAGATCCAACATTGATAAGCTACGGAACGACTTTGTGCCTTCGTGAGCTTTCCCTTTTTACTTTATTTGTTTGTTATTAATCACTTATGGTATCTCTAAGCTTCGCTTTGACGAGATAGAGATATTGGTATTACTGCTAGTTGTTAGTTTAAGGTTATTAAGAATTGTAAACTTCCAACGGTGAAGCATTGTAAACATCTTCTCTGAAAAAAGAGAGAAGGATGAATGTAACACACCCCCCCACTCCATGAGTTTCGTGTACATTTTGTAATTACTTGTTTGGTTTACTATCGCTTCCGTTAGCAGTAAGAAGGGCGCCTCCCCTTTCCGAGAGGAGAGATTCACATCTCACATAGCTGTGGCTGAAGTCCAAGTTGTGTAATCTATTGCAAAAGCTGATTACATAATTTTCACCCAACAGTTTTTTGGCGACTCCGCTGGGGACACGATACGCATTCTAAAGCCTCATGCTTTCGTTTGAAGTATACTTGTGTCCTTTTTTATTGTAATTTATTTTCTTGTAAGTTTTTCAAGATTTCACCAAGGACATGTAAATGGCTGCTCAAGGTCCTTGGGGAAATGCTTTTGGTCCGTTGAGCCTAGTTTTACCCCTACATGCTCTTCCTGAAGGCTCACGGAAGAACTTTCCCAAGTTTTTTGGTGATGGAAAACAACATCTTGACGAGCACATTGCTGCTTTCTACATCGCTTGTGGAGTTCATGGTGTTGAATACGAAGATGTATCTATAAGGTTGTTTGTGGAGACTCTCCAAGGCGTTGCTGCAGATTGGTTTTATCATTTGGCACCAAGTACCATCACAAACTGGGCAACTCTCATAGCCAAGTTTGAAGGAAGGTTCAAGCCTCCTGAAGACGCTCATGCTTTGTTGGCTCAACTCGCCCAGTTGAAGAAGGAATCTCACATGCCCATGCGTGAGTTCATTGCTCACTTCAACAAGTTGACACGAAGAATTCCAACTGTTGCTCAACCTACAGCTGAGAACTTGAAATGTTTCTTTGTAAATGCTCAAGTGCCCGAGGCTGGTTTCCTATTGAGAAGAGCACCTGCAACTACTCTTGCAATGTTGCAGACCTTGGCGACAAAAATTGAAGATGATCTCATTCTTGCTGGGCAAATAAAAATTGAATCAAATGAATCCGAAGAAACCCCTTCTTTGGAGTTATTTTCTTCCATCACGAGGACGGATCCTATGGTGCAAAGGTTGATAAATGAGCTACTTGTCCTCAAAAAGCAGCTAGCTCATAATTTTTCCGTTGGGAATGAACACAAGTTATCTTCACCTCCGAAGAGACTTGATGTTGAGGTACCATTAGTAAAAGCAGTACCGAAGCATTTTGACTCCGATCCAAGTGATCTCGCTATTCTCTTCCAGGAAAAGGAAGCATACATAGCTGGCGACTCCCATTTATGGTTTATGCAGTCTCAGAAAGCCATTGATGCAAAGCAGGACGATGAAAGTCATTTTGCTGAAATTCAAGTAAATGAAGACGATCTTGTCTTGAGATCTCAAAAAATGGACATGCACAAAGGTCTCAGTCAATTTGAAAAGAATGCATATGTGTTTCGAGATCATGAACTTGAACACATGTTGCATAAAAGAACTTCCCCAAGGCATGATGAGGACCTTCTTATAAATTATTCAGATTTTGCCAAGTTTGAAGATGGTGAACATCATATTGAGGTATGCAGTGCAGTCATATCTTCATCTGAATCACATGAAGGAGATCATTCCAAGCAGCATGAGGTTACCATGGTTGATGAATCAGTTGTTCAAGTAGCAATTGGTAAGAAGCATTCAATCTTTGACCGATCAAGGGAATGTCCCAAAAGACATCTTGCTTGGTTGGAGGCCGATGGGAAGACAAAGGTTTTAGTTGCACCTGAGCATGAAGATAAACTTGAGGATGCAGCTAAAAATGTATTTGTAAAGGTAGTTGAACCTATTCATCTCTTTCCAGAAGCAATGCCTCAACTTCATCTACATGCAGCTGCTAATGATCATGGAAGGCCTTGCAAGCTGTTGAAGAAAGGCAGCTATTTTGTTGAACCTGTGAATGGTTTCATTTGAGAAGATTTCATTGATGGCTAGTTTTAATTAGGTAGGTTTTTCCCTTTTCAATAAGTGCATTTGCATAAGTTTGCATCTTGTTTTCGTAAATTTGTTTTTCGTCATTGTCACCTAACTCCAAGCCCAATGGATAAAGGCACTTGAATTTTGGAGTTATTCTCCCTTCTTCATTCATTTCAAAGAACGGTTGAAGGAAGTTCCCCAACAGGAGCCAGCTGTTATCACGGAATCTAGCAGCGCTGATAACCCCCCTACGAAACTTGTCCGTTTCCTAGGATTCGTGAAGTTCAAGTACGCATAACGAAGTGCTTTTCAAGCTACCTCGAAATGCGTTTCAAAGCCTCGAATAATCAATTCGAGCATCCCCCTATGTTCGCCTCGCGAAGACCTTCGAAACGAGCCCCTTCACGAAGTCTCACTGTTCGTACTTAGCAAATTGCGAAAAATGCAGTGGCACTAAAAAAGTACGCTCCTACTCTCAAGCCAAAATTTGGCTAAGTACAAAAAGTGCAGGGGCGCTAAAATTTAGCGCCCCTGCATGAAAGTGAACTTTTTCTAAAATGTAATAGCGCTGAAAAAGTGCGCACTTTTGGAGACTTAGGTTAAATTGAAATGAAAGATCGGTTTATTGCCAAGAAGTCGACAAACTCCATTCATTCCTTTATCCATTCCTTCTTTGTTTCGTCATTTTTGTCATTCATTTTCTTGCCACTTTTCTTCGGTTTCCAGATCCATTTTGTACAATGGTCTTTGAATTTTACTGCCTAGTCATTTTTTGTGCAATGGTGCTGAATTTTAGCACCTTTACACTTTTCTTCCAGACTTAGTCATTTTTTGTGCAATGGTGCTGAATTTTAACACCTTTACACTTTTGGCAGTTTTTAACCTAGTCTCTTCAAAATTGCTCTATTTCCATTTCGGACCCCATTTCTTCGCTCCCACATCGTTTTCCGTGCCTAGTTGCTCGTTTCACGCTTGCTCAACATCGTTTCTCGCTTCACGCTTCCCAATGCTACTTTTTATGCTAACGTCTATTGATTCACCATCCTTGCAGTTTCTCTCCAGATTTCATCAAGTGATCCTAAAGGTGACATCTTCTGATCCAGTGAACTATCCCAGATCTACAAAGAAGCCGTTATGCAACAAGTTGAGGATGACAGTTTTTCCCAGAGTCTCAATACATATCATTTGCAATATACGGCTGACACTTGATAATCTCAAGATGCATCTTCGCGGGTGCAAGAAAATCCATTCATTTGCCAGAAGGCCGATCACAAGAGCTCACACCCTTGTAGATTACACAGTTGGCCTAGATGATGCGTTCATACAAGAGACCAAGAAGAAGTATGAAGACTCCGCGCCCAAAGCAAGGAACCATGAAGATTTCGGATCTCCGATGTTGAACATTTTGATGCATCCTTTTATGCATCTTGTAAATATTTCTTGACATTTTCATATGTCTTTTTGTAAATTGTAATTGCACCAAGTTCGAAGATGTAATCTTTTGAAAACAAATTACACTTTGACTTTGGTCAAAGTTAGGTGAAATCTCCTAAAATCGCTCACCTAACTTTCCCTAATTTCCTCAATCAATTTCCTATTTTTGCTCATTCCTCTTTCTATATAATGTGAGGGATTTCCATTGTAAATTTATCCTTTAGTGTTTTGCAACGAAGTGCTGCCCTTTTTGAAGCAAACTTGTGAAACTTTGCGTTCATACTTTGTGAATGAGATCTGATTAATAAAGAAAAGGATTGCAAGCCAAACTTTGCGTTGGATTCGATACTTTTGTGAGTTGATCTTATTTGGTAGCGATTAGCTTGAAGAATCTGAAGGACTCTAAGTAGTTTATGTAAACTTTGTGTTACATTTATTATTTAGATTGCATTTGTATTTTTGTTATCATTTGGTTGAATGATCTACAAGACTTTGTGCTTGTAATCTTTCATGCTCATGCATGTTTTGGTTGAATAATCTACAAGACTTTGTGCTTGTAATTATTCATACTCTTGGATACTTTTGTCGAAGGATCTACAAGACTTTGTGCTTGTAATCGTTCGTGCTCATTGATACTTTTGTTGGATGATCTACAAGACTTTGTGCCTGTAATCGTTCGTGTTAATTGATACTTTTGTTGGATGATCTACAAGACTTTGTGCTTGTAATCGTTCATGCTGATTCGAGGAATTGCTGAGTCTAAGAAGACTTTGTGCTTCTAACGTGACAAACGGTACATCTGCACAGATCCAACATTGATAAAACTATGGAACGACTTTGTGCCTTCGTGAGCTTTCCCTTTTTACTTTATTTGTTTGTTATTAATCACTTATGGTATCTCTACGCTTCGCTTTGACGAGATAGAGATATTGGTATTACTGCTAGTTGTTAGTTTAAGGTTATTAAGAATTGTAAACTTCCAACGGTGAAGCATTGTAAACATCTTCTCTGAAAAAAGAGAGAAGGATGAATGTAACACACCCCCCCCCAACTCCATGAGTTTCGTGTACATTTTGTAATTACTTGTTTGGTTTACTATCGCTTCCGTTAGCAGTAAGAAGGGCGCCTCCCCTTTCCGAGAGGAGAGATTCACATCTCACATAGCTATGGCTGAAGTCCAAGTTGTGTAATCTATTGCAAAAGCTGATTACATAATTTTCACCCAACACAGTTGCACTCACCTGTGAAATTGGAATTCACTGAGGCTGAGAAAGAGGTGCTTTTATTAGGCCTCAAAGATGCTGAAGACATGGGAATCAAATTCCTATGTATTAAAGGCGATCTGGAGCTGATTTGTGAGTCGGTCAATGGATATTTTCAGGTCAGCAAAGATCACCTGCGACATTATAGAAATCGAGTTTGGAACTCGATCAACTGGTTTGAAGAGTTCAACATCCCGAGGATGAACTATAGCGGAACTAATGCCTCCGGGGTATCAGCTTTCCCATTTGCATCATATTCTGACTTCTGTCAGAGTACTTTCGCTTGGATATATGAATACCTGAGAATCTTCATCTCGGAGGGATTGTCTCCTATAATTCCCATCAGAAAAGAAGTAAAGCCTTTCAGGCAGAAGCAGCACCAATGTGAGGCTCTTCGCACTGCCAGGAAGCAGGCGATACTTGAAGCATTTCGTCCCTTTGGGGATGGGGTGAGTTCTTTGTAAAATAATTTTTCTTTGCTTTAACGTTATGTTGTTATGTTTTTTCCCCGTTCAGTAAAGTATGGTCGTGTTTTAGGTGTTTTCTTAGATGTTTTGTCGTAAGTGAATAAATTGGGGAACCCAATAAATAAGGTGAACTCTATTTTTAGGTATGTATGGAACCAAAGTCCTGACTCCGTTACCCAACTGATTAGATATACTGGTCTACGAAACTTGAGATTCTCGGTTCTCCTATGCCGTAGGTATCCGACATGGTCACCAAACGGAGCCTAATGTTGTACCCAAAATAATTTTTTTGGCATTCTATATAAATTGAGCTAAATCTTGTTAAAATGCCATGTAAAGTCTATTTTAGGTCAAACCAATCATAAAATCTTGGTGGGTTACTGTCAAGGAACACGTAAAAAATTCTGAAAATTTGAAAATTAGGGTTTTTTGCCCCTATTTTCAGGGAAAACCCCCGAAAATAGGACCTTCCCAAAAATGATTGAAAATTATTTTGATAGGGTTAAAAGGCTTCATGATCACATTGGTCAAGTCAAAATCATCAAAAGATA
Organism: Sequoia sempervirens; assembly: GCA_007258455.2. NCBI lineage: Eukaryota > Viridiplantae > Streptophyta > Pinopsida > Cupressales > Cupressaceae > Sequoia > Sequoia sempervirens. Next base: position 149 of record VDFB02194188.1, on the reverse strand, counting down.
AGTTTTACTCTGGTGGGTCTATTTCTATTTTTCAGGAACAAAGTTAGGAGCTCTGCAACCATTAATGGCAGATTGGCCAGTACCAGGTGCTGAAACCTAACCTTCGAAAGCTTCAACGACACAACTATGGCGGAAAAGGTCTAAAATGA
>VDFB02194186.1:0-26893 GCA_007258455.2 Sequoia sempervirens | reverse complement strand
CCACAACAACAGGCCCTTATGCCGCCTCCTGCAGCAACTACCATAATCCTGGACCTCCAAAGCAAACGCCTATGCCTGCCCAGCCGTTGCCTAATCCCAATAATAAGCAACCGCAGTAGCCTCAACAGCCTATGTATATTTCTGAAGACAACCAATATCAAGCTTATGCCTTAAATGTTAATGACATCCATCTGAGGTCTGGAACTACTTTACCTGCTCCCAAACCACCTCTGATTACAGAAATATCTGATTCACCCTTTGAAGAATCTAATGCACCTGCTATTTCCACTGAACACATGCCTATACCCGATACAATTTCTATGGAACCTGTTCTGCAGAGACAAGATAAACCACCTTTTCCTGAAAGGTTACAAAGTACTGAATCTAAACTCATGAAAGAACCCACTTTTGATATACTAGATCAGCTCAAGAATGTGCAAATTCAAATCGCTTTGTTTCAGGCTATTAAAGATATTCCCGTTTTTGGAAAAGCTATTAAAGAAGCCTGTTTGAAGAAGCTTGGACGAAAGAAAAAGGATCCCCAAACAATTCATGTCTTAGGAAAATTGGCTGATATAATGTTGGAAAATGTAGTCATTCCAAAGTATATTGACCCTGGAAGCCCTGTAGTACAGATACATATAAATGGCCAAGTTGTAAAAAATGTTTTGGTTGATTTAGGAGCTGCCATTAATGTAATGACAAAGCATACTATGGACTCATTGAATATTTCAAACATTAGGTCTACACCCACAGTTCTGCAGCTTGCAGACAGCTCCACAGTCAAACCTGATGGGATGATAGAAGATGTAATTGTCACTCTTGAATCTTGGGAGTATCTGCTGATTTTACAATATTATTAGTTAAGGCAACTTTAGGAGGGTATCTAGTTATCCTTGGTAGGCCGTGGTTAGCAACTGATGATGCTTTTATAGGATGTCGTTCTAGAGATATAACCATTTCTGATGGGTAGTCCATAAAGAAATTGGCTTTGTATCCGCCTGCTAAACCTCAACCAGATTTGTTCCAACCTGTTTGGCCAGATGTGGGAGAAGAAACTGAAGAAGCCAATTCTTTGGCTCAATTGATGATACTTCAAAATGATCCATTCTCTCAACTTCAAAGTGAAGATGCTTTACTTCTTCAAATTCTGCAATTCAATCTTGATGCAGATAATTTATCTGATCCAAGTGACAGTTAGCATCAATGTTTCCTGCAGCAGCTAGATTTCGAGAGTTCATTGCCTAAACTTCCGACAATTTTTCATAACTTGCTTCCACAAGAGGTACAAACATTACCTGTTAATTCTATGAGTAATCTCATTAAGAAGATAGAATTGTCTCCAGATCATTGTTTGAATGTTAATAGCAAGTTGTCTCAGTCTCAAGAGGATGACTTATTAAAAATGCTACAAGAACAGCATAAAGCTTCTGCATGGGAATATGGGGACATGCAAGGAATCGATCCTCGAGTCTGTACTCATAGGATATATATCAAAGAAGATTGTTCACCAGTTAGACAACCTCAGAGAAAAGTAAATCCAGCACTTGGAGAAATAGTGAAAAATGAACTTCAAAAGTTGCTTGATGCTGGTTTTATTTACCCAATTTCTGACAGCCAATGGGTTTCTCCATTAGTCATTGTCCCCAAGAAAGGAGGAAAATGGAGAGTATGTGTAGATTACAGAGAGTTGAACAATTCCACTAAGAAAGATCATTTTCCATTATCTTTTGTAGACCAAGTACTAGATTCACCGTCTGGTAAAAGATATTTTTCTTTCTTAGATGGTTACAGTGGGTATAATCAGATAAAAATTACCCCTGAAGATCAAGACAAGACCACTTTTACCTGTCCATGGGGAACATTTGCTTATTCGGTCTTGCCTTTTGGCTTATGCAATGCACCAACAACATTTCAGAGAGCATTAATTAGTATATTTGCTGATATATCTCATGAATGTATGGAGATTTATATGGATGATTTCACTACATATGGAGTCACATTTGAAGAAACACTGGTGAATTTAGAAAAAGTATTAAAAAGGTGTAGAGAGCAAAATTTGTCTCTAAACAGTGAAAAGTGATTTCTAATAATGGAAGAAGGTATTGTTCTAGGTCATCATATTTCAAAGAATGGAATTCAGGTTGACCCTCCTAAAATTGAAGTTATTCAGAATTTACAAACTCCTGCAAAACAAAATGATGTTAGAAGTTTTCTTGGTCATGCAGGGTATTATAGAAGGTTTATAAAAGACTTTAGTAAAATTGCAAGTCCACTTTATGCTTTGTTAACAAAGGATGCCCAATTTGAGTGGACCGAGGCCTGTGAAAAATCCTTCCTGTACCTAAAGGACTTGCTTACCAAAGCCCCTGTTCTTCAAGGTCCAAAATGGAACCTGCATTTTCACATACATGTTGATGCGTCTGATTTTGGTATAGGAGCAGTTTTAAGTCAAAAAGAAAATTCAATTGAGCATGCTATCTACTTTATCAGCAAAAACCTTCAAGGTCCTAAGCTCAACTATACTGTTACAGAAAAGGAATTGCTTGCAGTAGTATATGCTTTGAATAAATTCAGGCATTATGTCACAGATTATCAGATATTTGTCCACACTGACCATGCAGCAATCAAGTACCTGATGAAAAAACCTACCATTTCTGGTAGATTGGCACGATGGCTCCTGTTGTTACAAGAATTTGATATCACAATCATTGACAAACCAGGAAGAGCTAATGTCGTAGCTGACTTTTTATCAAGACTTCAATCAGCTGCATCTGAGGAACAAGAGGTCATTGATGATAGATTTCTAGATAAACACTTATTTTTCATTGCTCCACATACACCCTGGTATGCAGATATTGCTAATTATCTGGTAGCAAACAGAATACCAGCTCATTTTTCCCCAAAAGAAAAGAAGTTGTTGATAGAGAAAAGTTTCAACTTTACCTGGATTGCCAATTGTCTGTTTTATACTAGCCCTGATCAAGTAATGCGAAGATGTGTAAGAGAAGATGAGACTTATGATATCTTGCATGCCTGCCATGATGAACCATGTGGAGAGCATTTTGCAGCAAAAAGAACAGCAATGAAAATTCTTACAACAGGGTATTACTGGCCAACATTACATAAGGATGTTGTGGCCTATACAAGGAAGTGTGACAGATGCCAGCGTATGGGAAGACCAACTAAGTCAGATGAAATGCCACTATATCTACAGGTAATAGTCACCCCTTTTGATAAATGTGGGATGGATTTTGTGGGACCAATTGATCCACCATCAAATGGAAAGTCATATATTCTAGTTTGCACGGATTATGTCACAAAATGGGTCGAGGTAAAAGCTATGACTAATGCTCGAGATAACAAAGTTGCTGAATTTTTGTATGAAAAATTTTTCACCAGATTTGGAGTTTCCAGAGAGCTTGTAACTGATCAAGGAGCTCAGTTTATGTCAAATTTGATCACTACACTTATGAATGACTATAAGATCAAACACAGGAAGTCCAGCCCCTATCATCCTCAAGCCAATGGTCAGGCGGAGGTAACAAACAGAGAAATTGAAGAAATCCTCACAAAGACAGTGCAGATTCATAAGAAAGACTGGAGTAATAGACTTCCTGAAGCAGTTTGGGCTTACAGAACTACATGGAAAATAAAAACTGGGTTTACACCTTTTGAGTTGCTCTATGGGAAAACAGCTATGTTACCCATTGAATTTGAACACAAAACTTTGAGGACAGCTCTTGAACTCAACATGGACTTATCCAAAACACAGAAGGACCGTCTCCTGCAGCTAAATGCTTTGGACGAAATGAGAAAAGCCACCCTGCAGCATACATAAGTAATCCAACAGCAGAGAAAGAGATGGCATGATCAACACATCAAAACCAAAAAATTTTATGCTGGAGATTGGGCTTTGTTATATGATTCTAGGTACCAAGAAAACCAGGGTAAACTCACAACACGCTGGCTTGGCCCCTATGAGGTTGAAAATGTGTTTGACAACAGAGCTGTGCAGCTGGTCACAATTGATCCAGTCCGTTTCAAATTGCTCATCAATGGCCACCGACTCTGGCTGTACCATAAGCCAGTTTCCAAGGAAGACTTCATGAAGCAGTTCATTCAGATTCCTCCCACTACTCTTCCTGCAGCCGAAGGCTCTGGCCTTTCTCCTGCAGCGTTCCTCTAATTTTCAAAAAGCATGCCTATAATAAAGGTTTTCTTTTTAAGAAAACCCCTTTTCTCTATTTACATTTATCGCCCCCACCTTATTTCTTTATCTTCCATCCATCCATTTCATCCACCCACGTCACCCGTCCACTTCATCCGTCTGCATCAACCTTAATTCAGATATCTTTCCAACTTGTCAATTCATGCAGTGCCGTCATCTTTCTTCACACGTACGTGCAATTACTAAAGGTACGCCATATCTTTTCATATCGCATATTTGATTTATTTCATTCCATTCAATTACTGCTATGCATGTACCGGTCATTATCACCCGAATCTCTACCTAATTTTTAGTACATGTGAGGACACATGTCATCTTTTAAGTAGGGGGCGGGGTAATTCATCGTTTGAAGCCTGTCTTTTTGCCGCTACCATAACTGCAAAATAATATTTCTTTAATATATTTCTGGTACTTTCCAAACGTGATTGCATGACCTTCTTTAATGCATCTTTTTCTTGCAAACTATGATTAAGAATGCTTGTTTAAGAAAGTTCATTTTTGGAAAAAAAGAAAGAAATGTGGTGGCCTGACAGAGAAAAACCAGAGCAGAAAAGGAAATAAAAAATTTGAATCTTCAGCAAAAAATTGAGTTCAGCTAGAAAAACTGCAGACATGGGTGGTCAGTTGGTACGACATGAGCCTGTAGCTCATGAATTGTTGTTGCAAAACCCGCAGACAACCCAAGCATTTAGCCTCTGTGGATGGTTAAATTATTTTCTGAGTTTAAATGATTTTACCAGAACTGAGAAAAGATGGAAAAATTGACTGTTGGGATAAGAAAGTCAGAACCACATGGTTCCCTCAACTTTACAGCAATGAGGATTTCAGAGGATTCTATTACAGGTTTGGACATCCAATCCAGAGTCATGCAGCCACTACTGACTTCAGAGAAATCACCAGGAAAGTTAATGCTGGAGGACCAGCATTGGGCTAAGTAGGGGGCACTGATGAGCCTAAAATATGCTCATAATTTGATGCTATGATAAACTTTTAAATGATTTCATTTTTGTTATTTCATGGCTGTTTAAACTTTGATGAAACCTTTTATGGGGATATCCTGTAGCAACACACTTTTATATTCCTGCAGCCTATTGTGTTGACTTGATTGCATTTATTGTCTTGTTGACTCCCGAAAATGGCTGGTATATCGTATACAGTTTTTAAATGGTGAAGTAGATTTGAAATGTGTGATTAATGAATAGATATCGTGTATGTACCATATGCCTCTTCTTGCGCATCTGTTACTTTTTGTTTCGCAGGTTGTTGAAGAATGATCGAGTCAAGCGCAGCCGATCTTGGCCTTGCAGTAAAGCCCATTTCCTGCACGACTTTGAGGAAGCTTCGCCAAAGACTCTTTGACCGAAACCGATTTGAAAAGATTTTTAATGGAAAGTCAATCTGGAGAGAGTGGAGCAATAGATTCTATCTGAATCGGGTTGAATACATAAATTCATTTATGAAGTTTGTTCCTTGATTCAGGGATATACTTTACTTCCACGTCTTTCTTTGATAAAGTTAGTTAGTTAGTTGTTCTTTTATTTAAAAAATAAGATACTCCTCCTGCATGAGAGAGTGATAGAAGAGAAATAGAATGAGTTATAGATGATTTTTAGGTAAGATAGAAATAGAGTAGCAGAGATCATGTAAGAATCAATATGATAATGAAAGACAGAATCTGTTTGACCAGAAGTAGAGTTTGTTGTTAGTTTGCACACCAATAAGACAATGTATTTCATTCTATCTTCATGAATAAAGATCGATAAAGTGTTGAGTTCAGCATCTGTGTAATCAGTAGATGCTTGCTAAGGGGGCCCACTTATTAAGTATCTGTAGTTAATTAGTTAAATGTTCTTTTCTGCTGATATTCAGTTAGCTTTCATCTTTTGAAGTTTTTATGCAAACTCAGTCTTACACTGCTCCTGCAGCATAGAGAGTCCATCCCTGTGACTGTTCCCGCAGCATAAGGCAAGTTCATGGTTTGTGCTTCAGTCGTAGCTGTTACAATTTCTGTTTTAATCAAGCATAGTTGAGTTAAAGAATTCTGCATTACCATTCTGTGGCTTAGATAGAATTTATTTCCAGTATGTATTTTTGCTAAGATTTGACTAAAACAAATTCCTAGTGCATATACTTTGTTGCGCCATTTAAAGTCTACGTCCCCTGGTTTGACAAGTAAATGAACGTCCACAGAAAGATATTAGTCACATGTCGGAATGTCCAATTCCCAGGAAAATTTCACTGTGATATTCATATCCTTTTGTGAGTGCGAGCCATTTTTTGCGCCGTTGCCAGGGATGGTGTCTAACTAGGAGTCTGACAAAGTCATTTTCAACATTAGTTTAGTCTGTTAGTCAAAAATTTTCAAAATCTTTCAAGCCGTTATTCACCATATTGCATGCATAGAAGAAGGAGAGACGCACTGGGAAGGTTCCTCCCTGAAAATTTGTTTATTGAACTACTGTTTGACCTAGCTGATAACGAACCTGAAGAAAATCCATTTGCTCTGCTATTCCAACACCCAGACATGGCAAATAATCCACCTAATAATCCACCTCCTGCATTTGAGTTTCCCATTGTTCCCCAACAAGATACTGATAATCTTAAAAACATCCCCTCTTCCTTGCTCCCAAAGTTTTATGGCCTGGTCACAGAAGATCCAGAAACCTTTCTGTTTGAATTTGATGTGCTCTGTCGCAGTTATGACTACAACACCGACGCTCATAAACTGAAGCTATTTCCTTCCACTTTGAAGGAGGGAGCTCTAAGATGGTTCATGAGTCTGGGAAGAGCCGTTGTAAATAGTTGGGCAGCCATGAAGACCAAATTCCTTGAAAAGTATAAGGAATATTGTAAGAGTGCTAGCAAAGGTGATGACATATTCCGAATTCAGCAGAAGGAGGATGAAAGTCTGGAAGACTATATTTCAATGTTTTCATTTTCATTAAATAAAAACTCAAACCATACTCTTAACGAGGACTCTCAGAAACTACTCTTTCTAAGGGGAATCAATGATGCCTGTATTGACGCCCTGGACTTAATGGGAGGAGGTGATATAACTCAACTGCCTTGGGATGATATACAGAAGATATGCCTTAACTACTCTCGAGCAATAGTTAAGAAAGGTCGAGGTCATCATGCTTCAGCGGGGAAGTCTTCTTCTGGTGGAGTTTCCCGAATGGAGATCACAAATCTGCTATCTAATTTCAAGCAGGACATCATTAATAATATGGCTACACAATTGGATACTATGCAAGTTCGAAAAAAACATGCAGAAGCTGAGGTAGCTTTGGCTGAGTTCTGTCCCTACTGTAGACAAAAGAAGCGTGATTGCAGATGCAAGATGGTGGCTAATCTAGAAGTCAGACAACTGCCTACTCATTTCAAACCAGTGGAAGGTGATGATGATCAAGTGTTCTTTGTTGCACAAAGGAGACCATGGGCCCAAAGGCAAGGTATGCCTCAAGACCCTTTAACTTTTGCTAATCCCTATTCTAGCTATAATAACCAATGGCAACAAGCATATGGACCACCACCACCATGGAATCCGCCTCAACCAAGCTGGCCTAATTATCAAACCCCGCAGTGGCAATCTCCTCAAGGAGGTTGGCAGTAGCTACAAGGTCAATGGACCCCACCTTCAGGAAATTGGCAACAAAATCCTTAATGGAGAGGTCCTCAACAATGGAAAAACTAGTCTCCTGGGTTCCTGCAACCTCCACAGCTACAACAACAGGCCCTTATGCCACCTCCTGCAGCAACTACCACAAATCCTGGACATCCAAAGCAAACGCCTATGCCTGCCCAGCCGTTGCCTAATCCCAATAATAAGCAACCGCAGCAGCCTCAACAACCTGTGTATATTTCTGAAGCCAACCAATATCAAGCTTATGCCTTAAATGTTAATGACATCCATCTGAGGTTTGGAACTACGTTACCTGCTCCCAAACCACCTCTGATTACATAAATATCTGATTCACCCTTTGAAGAATCTAATGCACCTGCTATTTCCACTGAACACATGCCTATACCCGATACAGTTTCTATGGAACCTGTTCTACAGAGACAAGATAAACAACCTTTTCCTCAAAGGTTACAAAGTACTGAATCTAAACTCATGAAAGAACCCACTTTTGATATACTAGATCAGCTCAAGAATGTGCAAATTCAAATCCCTTTGTTTCAGGCTATTAAAGATGTTCCCATTTTTGGAAAAGCTATTAAAGAAGTCTGTTTGAAGAAGCCTGGACGAAAGAAAAAGGATCCCCAAACAATTCATGTCTTAGGGAAATTGACTGATATAATGTTGGGAAATGTAGTCATTCCAAAGTATATTGTACAGATACATATAAATGGCCAAGTTGTAAAAAATATTTTGATTGATTTAGGAGCTGCCATTAATGTAATGACAAAGCATATTATGGACTCCTTGAATATTTCAAACATTAGGTCTACACCCACAGTTCTGCAGCTTGCAGACAGCTCCACAGTCAAACCTGATGGGATGATAGAAGATGTAATTGCCACTCTTGAATCTTGGGAGTATCTTGCTGATTTTACAATATTATCAGTTAAGGCAACTTTAGGAGGGTATCCAGTTATCCTTGGTAGGCCGTGGTTAGCAACTGATGATGCTTTTATAGGATGTCGTTCTAGAGATATGACCATTTCTGATGGGCAGTCCATAAAGAAATTAGCTTTGTATCCGCCTGCTAAATCTCAACCAGATTTGTCCCAACCTATTTGGCTAGATGTGGGAGAAGAAACTGAAGAAGCCAATTCTTTGGCTCAATTGATGATGCTTCAAAATGATCCATTCTCTCAACTTCAAAGTGAAGATGCTTTGCTTTTTCAAATTCTGCAATTCAATCTTGATGCAGATAATTTATCTGATCCAAGTGACAGTCAGCATCAATGTTTCCTGCAGCAGCTAGATTCTGAGAGTTCATTGCCTAAACTTCCGACAATTTTTCATAACTTGCTTCCACAAGAGGTACAAACATTACCTGTTGATTCTATGAGTAATCTCATTAAGCAGATAGAATTGTCTCCAGATCATTGTTTGAATGTTAATAGCAAGTTGTCTCAGTCTCAAGAGGATGACTTATTAAAAATGCTACAAGAACAGCATAAAGCTTTTGCATGGGAATATGGGGACATGCAAGGAATCGATCCCGAGTCTGTACTCATAGGATATATATCAAAGAAGATTGTTCACCAGTTAGACAACCTCAGAGAAGAGTAAATCCAGCACTTAGAGAAATAGTGAAAAATGAACTTCAAAAGTTGCTTGATGCTGGTTTTATTTACCCAATTTCTGACAGCCAATGGGTTTCTCCATTAGTCATTGTCCCCAAGAAAGGAGGAAAATAGAGAGTATGTGTAGATTACAAAGAGTTGAACAATGCCACTAAGAAAGATCATTTTCCATTACCTTTTGTAGACCAAGTACTAGATTCACTGTCTGGTAAAATATATTTTTCCTTCTTAGATGGTTACAGTGGGTATAATCAGATAAAAATTACCCCTGAAGATCAAGACAAGACCATTTTTACCTATCCATGGGGAACATTTGCTTATTCAGTCTTGCCTTTTGGCTTATACAATGCACCAGCAACATTTCAGAGAGCAGTAATTAGTATATTTGCTGATATATTTCATGAATGTATGGAGATTTATATGGATGATTTCACTACATATGGAGTCACATTTGAAGAAGCACTGGTGAATTTAGAAAAAGTATTAAAAAGGTGTAGAGAGCAAAATTTTTCTCTAAACAGTGAAAAGTGTTTTCTAGTGATGGAAGAAGGTATTGTTCTAGGTTATCATATTTCAAACAATGGAATTCAGATTGACCCTGCTAAAATTGAAGTTATTCAGAATTTACAAACTCCTGCAAAACAATAAGATGTTAGAAGTTTTCTTAGTCATGCAGGGTATTATAGAAGGTTGATAAAAGACTTTAGTAAAATTGCCAGTCCACTTTATGCTTTGTTAACAAAGGATTCCCAATTTGAGTGGACCGAGGCCTGTGAAAAATCCTTCCTGCAGCTAAAGGACTTGCTTACCAAAGCCCCTGTTCTTCAAGGTCCAAAATGGAACCTGCCTTTTCACATATATGCTGATGCATCTGATTTTGGTATAGGAGCAGTTTTTAGTCAAAAAGAAAATTCAATTGAGCATGCTATCTACTTTATCAGCAAAAACCTTCAAGGTCCTAAGCTCAACTATACTGTTACAAAAAAGGAATTGCTTGCAGTAGTATATGCTTTGAATAAATTCATGCATTATGTCACAGGTTATCAGATATTTGTCCACACTGACCATGCAACAATCAAGTACCTGATGAACAAACCTGCCATTTCTGGTAGATTGGCATGATGGCTCCTGTTGTTACAAGAATTTGATATCACAATCATTGACAAACCAGGAAGAGCTAATGTCGTAGCTAACTTTTTATCAAGACTTCAATCAGCTGCATCTGAGGAACAAGAGGTCATTGATGATAGATTTCCAGATAAACACTTATTTTCCATTGCTGCACATACACCCTGGTATGCAGATATTGCTAATTATCTAGCAGCAAACAGAATACCAGCTCATTTTTCCCCAAAAAAAAAGAAGTTGTTGACAGAGAAAAGTTTCAACTTTACCTGGATTGCCAATTGTCTGTTTTATACTGGCCCTGATCAAGTAATGCGGAGATGTGTAAGAGAAGATGAGACTTATGATATCTTGCATGCCTGCCATGATGAACCATGTGGAGGGCATTTTGCAGCAAAAAGAATAGCAATAAAAATTATTACAATAGGGTATTACTTGCCAACATTACATAAGGATGTTGTGGCCTATACAAGGAAGTGTGACAGATGCCAGCGTATGGGAAGACCAACTGTTGTGCCCTCAGCACACACGCCCCATTGGGAATGGGGACCCTCTTTTCTTTTTGCCTTGTCAGGTCTGTCGGGGCCTCCTCGTTTTGTGTGCCCCTTCTTTTTGACATTTTGCATGGTCGGTATTACCCTAAAGTTTCATCCTAACATCGACCATGGTTTCCCTTTTGTTTTTCTTGCCCTCAGGGGGCTTGTGCGTTCCTTGGGCCTTTCGGGCTCTGGGGCGGCCCTGGGCCCCTTCGGGCCCGGGCCTCCGGGGTTCCCCTTTCGGGTTTCCCTCTTGCATTTGCCACCCCGGCGGCATTTCCCGGGCATCTTTCCGCCCTTCGGAACCCGCCCCACCATTTGCCGTTTGTTGTCCTTGCGGGTTTCCCGGCCGGTCTCTGCTTCTTCAAGCCCCGGGCTTCGGAAGTCTGAGTCCAGACTTCCATCCCAAGATCGCCGTCTGCGACGGTGATCCTCCATCGGCCGCCCGTCCCTCGAGCTCCCGGGTCTTGTTCACCGCCGCCATCGCCGAAGTGCAAAATCAAACGGCGGCGAACTCCTTGCGGCCGCCCGCCCTTCGGTCCCAGGGGTGTTGTTCACCGCCGCCGTCCAAACGAAGTGCGAAAGTTCCTTCAGTGGTGAACTCTTCACCATGCCCCGCCCTCCTGGCCCCGTTCCTTCCGTCGCCGCCGTAGTCCGTGGTCACCTTAAATATTTGCGGTGGCCGTTGTTGCGCAGCCTCCCGCCTGCCGCGTCTTGAAGCCCTCGTCGCCGCCGCCGCTGACTCGAATTTGAATCTCACCCACTTTTGGCGCAGACGTACGAGGCATTAAATGCAGCATTAATGACCGATGGGGTATATAAACCGAGGCCTGCCACTGTCATTTTAACTTGCAAATTTTAGCGGATTGGAGCAGCGACTGAATTGGAGCCCACTGCAAACTGCACCATCGCGATCATCGACCCAAGCATCATTCCGTCAACTCTGCCGGTGCATCCCATCATCGTCCCGCTTAGCGAGTTGGAGGTAGGCCATCATCGTTAGCTCTCCCATTATTTTCGATCATTTTGAGGATTTAAATGAATTGAGCAACCAAATTAAATTGCATAAAATGAACACTCTCTACGTTGCACCCCAAACCCATATCCTTAGATTTTCCGCGGCCCCGTCGGAATCGCCATTTTCATCTGCCGGGACTTGTCTGTGTCGCGGGTGTTCTTCGCATAGGGCGAAGAATGCCGCTGGGCCCGAAACCCTCCGTCGCCGTCAAGATCCGAGCCATGAACCCCGCCGGCGGAGGTCAGCCCTTCCGGGCCCAGGCTTCTCGGTTTCCCGTCCCAGGTTGCCGTCTTGAATTTTCTGCCGTTTTAACATGAAGGTCTTCCAGCTATCCCCTGTTTCCGCGTCCCCGGACCCTTCGGGCCCGGCCGTCTGGAGTTTCGTCCCCAGAACTCTGTGACGGTTCCGCCACTGCTCACGGCGGAACCCTGCCGGCTTCCCGACCTTTGGACTCCGGGATGTCCTTCGCCACCGTCGTCGCCCTAGCTTTGTTGAGATCACGGCGGCCTCCTCCGCGGATCCTTCCGATCGCCAGGTTCCGGTCTCCCCGACGCCGCCACTGCTCAGATCATCGCAGAATCCTCGCGGCGGCCATCATGCCCTGTCTTTCTGACCGCGGGCCCCATGGTCCCTTTCGCCGCCGCCGTTTTGACTAGAGCAAACATCTTGCGGCGGCCGTTGGGGCGCGTCGGCCCGCTTTCCGGGTCCCGGTCCATCCTTCACCGCCGCTGTCGCTCGTCCGTTCATGGGGTTTCCCAGCGGCCGTCTCCTCACGGCGCCCCGACCCCCGGGCCCCGGTTCCCCTTTCGCCGTCACTGTCTATTCCTTCGCGGCGGCCGGCGTCCTCTGTCTTTCCGATCTCCGGATCCCGGTTCCCCTGTCGCTGCCGCTGTGCAAATCATCGACAAGTAAGTGTTGCGGCCTGTCCCTCATGTCGTCCCATCTTCCGGACTCTGGTAGTCTGCTCGCCGCCGCCGTTTGAAACGATCAAAATTACACGGTGGCCGTCAGCTAGCAGCCTCCTGGCCTCCGGGTCCCGGTGCCCTGAATGCCGTCCGGTATAAAACTGTTAAAGTAAACCTAAATGCGGCCGTCCTTTTGCCTCCCGGGCTCCGGCTTCCGGGCTTCTGCCGCCGGGCTTCCGCCCGATGCCCGCCGCCGCCGGCTCCCTTTGCCTGGCTGCCTTCCAGCATGAAACCTTCAGAGCTCCTCAAATCGATCCAAATCAATCCAAATTGAAAATCTGACTTCGACCCACGTCTTAAATCAGGCCATTCTTCATCATGGGTCTCTTAGAACATTAAAATCTGACCAACGGGGGTATCTGGGAACTTTCAGGCGTGTTTTCCCTTCATGGCAGCATTCCTGCCAGGGAAGTCCGGCCCTCCGGGCCCGGATTGCTCATTTGCCCTAAAGTGAAATCAATATCGTTAGAGAATTAAATTTATGATGCATTTGAATGATTGGTTATATAATATGCTCGCAATATGGACTAACATTAACGTTTTCGATGTTTTCTTGTGCTAACTTCGCCCTTTCCCTGCAGGATATATGGAATCGGCCGCAGGAACTTCAGGGGCCTCTACCGAAAAGGGAAAGGGTAAGAAATCCAGAAGGGCTGCCCATGGGAAAGACGAAAAAGACCAAATGAAGTTCCAATTTCAGGGTGAACTGCTCCAGTCAAAGGTTTCGACTGACTGGAAAGAGATCTCAGACACCAACATAGGCCAGGTGGACATAGATGAGTTCACCCAGAGGGTCAAGGTCGATCCCAAAACAAAGAATGCCCGATTGATATGCCAAAGCGGAATCGCTAAAGCTGCCGGCTTCCCTCCGTCTCTAATAGCACCTGAGCTGGTAATGGCTTGCCGAGAAGCCTATCAGACGGATACCCGGACAATCGTAGACAAAGAAGGGAATATCCTTGCCGACATGTCTCCGGAAGGAATTAGAAAAACATTCCACATTCCGACATTCCCACATATGCAAGTCCCCACTTTGGACCACTGTCAGGCGGCATGGGATGCCAATCCATTGAACATCAAGAAGTCAATCAATGTTTACTGGTTGAAGGAGAAGCGGGGCAGCGCTGCAAAAGTTCCCCAAGAGCTATTCCGCAGCGATTTTCAAGAAGACTATCACGACTTGGTGACTATGCTAAGCCGAGTCATGGGCCTCCCAACAGCCGCCTACTTCTAGGAGTGGATGGCTTACTACATTGAGCAGATCATACGAGGAAATGAAGATGTGGAAACCAAGATCTCGTTTGACTGGGGGAGTATCATCAGCAACTGCTTCCACGAGCAGTTCGTGAATATCAAGAAAAGCAACAAATTCTATATGACCTCGTACCTAGTGTACTCATTGGCAGATCAGAGGCAATATAGTGGGCTCTTCATGGTGCCGAATGGAGATCACAAACGAGGGCTTAAGCCTTTTGATCGGTACCCTCAGCTACAATACCGCTACTTCAAAAAGGAGTACCACTTGATCAATGATGCCTTCATAGGCCATATTATCAGATTGATAGCCGGGGACTTTGAGAGAAGGGTATCTCATAGTGCCAGGGCACTCCTGAAGGAGTATGCCTTCTTATACATTCAGTTCCCTAAGTTCACTTACATCCATGCCCAGGGATTCACAGAACGGCCGAACAAGCTGCCCAGATACCCAAATGATAGGATCATTCTCCTGGAACTGTCTCGACAGCTCCAACATATTCAGGCAGTCGTTAGCCAGAAACACGTGGCAGGGATCCCTTATCCCATGATCCTCGGCCAGGGCCAGTATCGACTACAAACATCTCAATGCACCTGTAACTCAGAAAAGGAACTCAAGGAGTATAACTTTGAATGGTACAAGGCTCGGCCACGAATGGACCCCCACGGCCATGTCAGGAAGGCGCTAGAGCCGGCATACGCCCACCTGTACCATGTTGAAGATTTTTGGGCAGATTGTAGAGATGATAAGGAGGTCCGCCAGAGACACTACATGCGAATGACAGTGCAGTTTTTAAGGAGAGTGCAGCTATTTCCGGTGCCAGACCAGTTTGAGGAAGATGAGTCCACCTTGGTGCACCCGAGGTACCCTTCAGTTGCCGATCTGGCAATCCCCTCCATCGACTGGGATGAACAAGAGGTCGAGGACCTAGATACCATCACCCAGCCTATCATAGCTCGCACTAAGGAGTGGGTTGATAGGCAAGTGGAACAACTAAAGCAACAGGGGGTAACTCTTAAATACGAGGCACTCAAAAGTGGGTCGAGTGCCACAAAGGACGTTGCTGCCTCCCCATCAGCTGGTGAGACTTCCAAGTCTCCCCCCATCACCAAGTCCCAGAAGAGGAAAGAAGCAGAAACGACACAGTCCGGGGGCCCCAAAGAACAAGCAACAAAGGATACGGGAGGCTCGTCTCCAAAGAAGCTTAAAAGGACAGTGGTCACAACAGAGGCGCAGCCTCCATTGCTCCTTCCTCCCCCGATTGGTGTGTTGCCCCCCTCTCAGGCCGCAGCCGCCTCATCCCCACAAGCGATGGACATTTCTGTCCACCTTGCCTCTTCGCCCCCGACCGCGTCTATAGTCAATATTGACTCTTCCTCGAGCATGACCACTTCCCCTTCCTCTGCTGTTGTCATGTCACCCATCACCTCGCTACCTCTGGCAACAATACCATCGCCTGTTCCCCTTTCTAGCGTGCCCGAGGCTATTACACGGCACCTACAGAGTCTTCCCCCCGAGCTCTCGCAACTTTTAATGGACCCCGCTCTCCAAGCTGCCCTCGCCCAAGCCCTCGCAACATCTCAGCCTTCGCAACCACCAACAGGTCCGCCGGCCATGGAGGCCACCATGCAGATTTCCAAGGAGATGGAGGAGCTGGAGCAGGAGGCTTCAAAGCCTATGGAGGAGGAGGCCGATGACTATTACGAGCAACCCAAGCACGAGCATAGAACCATTGACGAGGTTGCTTATGAGGAAGAAGAGACAGGCTCCTCCGAGGGCGGGGATGGAGAGGATGGCTCGGGCGCCGAGAAAATTATTCAGGTTTCTGATGAGGATGTTGGAGAAGAAGCGGAACAGTCGCCACGAGGTGAGCAGGGATAGCCACCAGAGGGGCAGCCCGAAAAGGATATCACTTAGGCAGAGACCCACATGGTAGGGAGCCCCGAGCCCGAGGCTGCTAAGAAGAGGAAAGAAGAAGAGGCAGCAAAAGAATAGGATCTCACTCAGATACTGACCACCAAGGCACCCGTCAAAAGCCTCGTGTTCTATCAAGACTCTGACGAAGAGGAGGATGCTGCCAGGGAAGAGGAAGAGCTTGAAAAGGAAAAGGAGGCAGAAGTCTTGCCCCTGACTGAGACAGGTGAAGGCAGCCATGGTACACCCAAGGACCAATCCGCCATGCCCAACTGGCTAGAAAAGCAACTTGAAAAGACTACTCCTGTCCTGAGCGACCCGAGGTCAAGATTGGAGGCCATCTTGGCTCGATCTTTGGCCACAACAAAGAAGGAGAAGAAGCCTAAGGTCCATTCCAGGATAACCATGGACGCTTCTGGCTCCCGGGCTGCACAAGTAGCAATGCCAACTGTTGGCCAGACCGGAGTAAGCTACAATATCTCCACGATCGACCTAGGAACAGCCACCAGGGAATAGAAGGTCAGACATCTGGAGGAGTCAGTGGCCACGGTGGTGCATCTGATTAAGTAGGATAAGATCACCAAAGATGAGCTAAAGGTGCAGGTTGCTGCCCTAACCGACTACATCCACCAGTGGTCTTCAATAAACGACCTCCCCACTACCTCAACGGCCACTCCTCAGCTACTCTCCAGGGAGCAGATAGATAAGCTGGAGAGGAGGAAAAACTTAGAAAAGACCACGAAGGACTGGTTCCAGCAGGTTACAAAGGTCGGAAACATAGGGATCGGCTTGGCCGTACAGATAGACAACAGGTTCCTAGACTTGATTCAGTCCTTGGAGGGCACGAGGAAGCTCTGCACCAACTTCCCTGTGATCTACGACTCTGCCTTCCTAAAGGTTGAAGCCATCCTTCAAATGCCAGAAAGCACGTGGGAGGAAAAGCTAGAACTGAGGAAGGAAGATCACTGGTTGGTGGACATATGGCGTAGAGACCTCATCA
Source organism: Sequoia sempervirens (assembly GCA_007258455.2). NCBI lineage: Eukaryota > Viridiplantae > Streptophyta > Pinopsida > Cupressales > Cupressaceae > Sequoia > Sequoia sempervirens. The sequence goes on along the minus strand of VDFB02194186.1, from coordinate 9,593 downwards.
ACCGCAAAGAGAGGATGGAGCAGATCCAGGGCAGAATAGATCTGGATATTGCGTGGATCAAGGAGATCCGAGCAGAATGCGCCAAGTACCTCAAGATGATAACAGGCCATGATATGCCCATGGTGCAATTAGATGCGGAAAAGGTCAGGTCGTATTTTGAGGAAAGGATGAAGGACGGGACAGTCGGAGATATCACAACGGACTTCCTGAGTTTCGCTACCCGTGCCTTCGATAGATCAGAGCTTTTCAGAGATCAGGGCTCAAAATATGATGAGGACTGGAAGCGGCTAGAAGAGAATGCCAAAGAATGGAGCTACCAGGCGTTGAGATGCGAGATCCTTGAGATCGATAAGCTCCAGGCCGTAACCTCAAGCATATTGAACACGCAGCCTCCGAGGAGCAACCCGACAGCCCGGCCAAGGAAGAAGACTTTCCAGAAGAGTAGCTACAGCCAAAGAAACAACAATTAGCTACAGGACGAAAATGCAAATAGTGTCATCCACTAGATGACAAAATAGGGAAAAGACAAAAGATGTTTTTTAATTGTAAATCTATTTGCGGGTAGGTGAAACCCTAATTTGTAATGAATCGTGACCACACAATGGAAATGAATCTTGGCCATTCATTTGGTTTTTTGGAAACTATAAATAGAGCACTCCCCTCATTTGCAAAAGTGAGAGTTGAGTTGTTGTAAAGACATGTTGCTGAAATATATGAGAAATAGCATTGACTTCGTGCATTTCCTTATTTTCTCTCATGTTAATTGATTCATTTCTCCAATCTTAGATGTTTAACTTAGATCTATTTGTTGTTTAGTTAGCTGTTCATGTTATTTGGATAATTTTAGAAATGTTGTTGGCTGTTCATGAAAATTCCTGCTTTGTTGATAACTCCTTAGTCCATACTTTTTGCTGTTTGTTGAAGGTAGATAGCCTTCCAAAGTTAGCCTGGACCTGATTTAAACTGCCTCAAACACTTATCTTTAGTTCATGCATGTATGTGGTGGATGAAGGATAAAAATCTGCAGCCCTTAGAAGATTGCACGATTCCCATGATACTGTGAAATTCCTGGTTAAGTGGGATATTGTTTTGAAGGAATTATCCATTGCAGGGACTCCATTATCACTGTTCGCAGCAAGCTTTAGGCTTAGGAACTTTTCTTCCCCTTCGCTCTTTTTTCACTTTCTTTAGAAACTGAACAACACCAAGGTTCATTGCACTTTATAAAGCCAAATTTAACGATTAGATGGAGTTTGAGACTGCTGTTTGAACCTACATCCAAGACATAACTGCTTTCATGCTAAAAACTCTTTTTTCGAAGATCCAACTTCATGCTTTGTGCCCATACTTTGTGTTTCTGTAAGGCTGCCTTGTGATTCCAGCAAATCACATCAAACTACTGAGGTATCTTAGCATTGTCATGACCTGACACCCGAGAGACCTTGGGATAGTGTTTTGCAACTCGATTGTGGGAGATTGTCTTTCAAGAAAGGTAGTGCATCTACGCACTGCCTGTGTTGAGAAGTGCATTAAAACACCATCAACAGAACTAGTGCTAGAAGGAGGGCTGCGATTAGAATACTAAGCTACGGGATTAAGCGAAGCTGGATCGGATCAGATCATTCTCCTCGGAAAGGTTTCAAAGGATTCTACGATCAGCACCAAATAAGGGAGAATTTGATGAATTGCAGCCTCCCACGAGGGCAAAACGAGCACAAGGCAGCAGCTTCGTCTCTTCCTCTTTTTCATCCGCCTCCATTTCACCTCCACCTTCACTTGGCTGGCCTTCATCTTCCACCCAACCGTCTCAAACATCATTTGCATATCTTCCTTCCGGCAGCCAAGGGTTCGCTCCTCTTCTGGCCCTTTCAGCCCAAAGCATAGTCCAGGCAGCCATAGCTCAAGGGCAGCCTCAAATTGTGGTTGTATTGCCAATACAGCCCCAAATCCCTGTTCTCCAACAGCAAGTTCCACCTCCGCCTCCCCTCATGGCTTGGCTTGCGCATAACCCTTCGCCGATACACTTTGCTATTTACAATGATATGCCCAAGAATCCAGAGGGTTTTTGTTCAAAATTTCATCCACATGATATGCAAAGAACAGCCGAAGAGCATATCAAGATATTCGAAACGGCAATTACCGAAATGCAGGTGGGTCACGAGGACATGGCGTGTCGCCTCTTTCCGCATTCATTGGGAGAAGAGGCCTTCTACTGGTACATCAATTTGCTACAGGGATCGATCACCTCGTGGACCCTGATGAAGAATGCCTTCCTGTAGAAGTACAAGATTTTTGTTAACCCCGCTGACCTTTACCAGCAGTTCATGTCCATCAGAAGGGAGGTCAATGAACCCATTGGTTCCTTCAATGATCGCTTCCATCGGGCTCACATGAGGCTTCAGGATCCGTACCTCCATAATGACGCAGCTGCTTTGCCGGTCTACTATGCAGCCCTGGATAACCTCACAGCGGCATTGGTAAAAAGGATGCGCCCGCCGCCTGCCACCTTACTGACCGCCTATGTGGAAGCTGTCATTGCAAGTGCAGATTTGGGATAAAATATATCCAACCCTCTGCCCTCTTTGGGGCTCGTCGCCCACCCAATGCAAATTCAGGGGCTCAATCAGGCGTTTGCTCACCAAACTCCTCTCATGAACCAGGTGCCACAATTGTCTATGGTGCCGCATCTGGGGCAGCCGTTGAATTATGCGCCTCCCGCAACATCTTACTTGCAGCCCCAACAGTAGTACAACTATTCTCAAATAGCTCCACAGCAGCAAGCATATTCCCAATAGCCCCAAGCACCGTTGCACTTATTAGGACCGGATTTTCCTCCGGCTTATCAAAATCAGCCGGCAGCCCCACCCGCGTTTCTCCAAAATCCGGCCCTATCGCCTGGAGGTGCAGCCGAGAAGGACAAGTTGGAGGAGCTAACCGAAATGATTAAGACAATGTCCACAGAGATGACGCATTTGAAGAACCAGAATAATCAGCTGCAGGCCTCCCAACGCAACTTCCAGGCCAATCTCAACAGGGACAGTCGGGAGTTTCAAGACAATAGAGACAACAGAGATAACTGGGAAGCAGGCACCTCCTCAGGGCAGAATTATGAGAGGGGGCAGAATTCCAATCAAAACACAGAAAGAAGACCTTCTCAGAGACAAAACCGCACATGGAACACCAGGCCCAACAACGGCGGTGTCCCGATGCCATTCGATCAACCAGCAGGCAATGACCGAACATCCAGCGGTGTATATCTGGCCGAAGCGGCTTTGTCCGGATGAGGCCGACTTCACAAAACCAGCAGGCATTCTGAGCTGGATTGCCCTGAGTTCCATACAGCTGCTGAGATCTTCCAAGTAGAGGTACAAAATGCCGTTGATAATGCCAACTGCAGGGACATTGTCCCATCGGAGCCCTATGATTCCTCATGTCTAGTGGTCAATCAGGCGCCGTTTCCACGGGGAGACCGCAACGAGCCCGAAGTCGAGCTCGCCCCCATCGAGGATGAGAAAGCGCAAGAGGTAACCAACGAATCAACTCTAGCTTAGCTTTTTGATTCGGTAGATAACAGTCTGATGGATGAAGAAGAGTCATTTGTCGATGAGGTCCACATGTTCCATCAACAGTCAAGTCCCTATTTCTTTAGGAATAGACAAGCCGACGGGCCCTTCACAACTTCTACCCCACCGAACAACTTCGCCACCCCACCTGATCCAAATGCCAACAATAACCCAGGGCTCCCTCATATACCCGCCCAATATCTCAACATAAACCAATCCCAAAACCAACCACAAGGTCAGCCTCAGAGCCAAACCCAAAATCCACCTGGGCAAACCAAGAGTCAAACCCCTAGTTCTCCCATAGGCCAAGCTTTTAGCTTTAAAATCAAGCAGATGGGTGAATATGTGGCGGAAGAGTTCAAGAAGGTCAAAATTAGTTTGTCAGCCTTTGAATTGCTCAAGGTTCCTGCCATGAGGCACGTCTTTTTATAGGGTTCTAAATAGGACTCTCTCGTCTAACATGACACAAGAGACCCCGGTCAAGAGGGTAACCTTTGAGGAGCCCAGGAAAGAACAAGAGATACAGGACAACACCGGAAGAAGAAGTCATATGCCCATGAATCAGTCGGCTGGCAGATACACTGAAAAGGAGCCAAAGAGGGCTGGTAGACAGCCTCCCAAGGACCAGCAATTTAAACAAACCAAGGATACAGGCAGTGACATGAACAAAGGCCAAATAGCTCAAATGGACACACCCGTCGGTATCCTCCAAGGGAGACCGGAAACTCCCCCGTTCCTGACTACTATTAGGGTCTTCGGCAAGAATTTGCATAACTGCCTGCTCGATTCAGGCGCGTCTGCCAACGTTATGCCCTTGGCCATGTGCAAGGCTCTTGGCATCACCCCCACGCCTTCAAAGAGAAAGGTCACCCAACTTGACAAAACAGAGATTAATATCATGGGCGAAATAAACCGCATCCCCATGCAAATCGCTACGGACCCCCGGATACAACAGGTTGTGGACATCCAAGTGGCAGACATACCTGATGCCTATGGAATCATTCTGGGGAGAGAGTTTACCAAGGCGCTGAACAGATACACCGCCACCGACTTGTCTCACATGTGGCTGCCATGGAAGGGGCTGCCAAATCAGATTCGTATTGACCGTGAACCCTGGATGAAATATATGATCACGGAATACAATAATCTTAGTGAGGTCCTGTTCGCTGAGACCGACTTAGGGAATTACCGCCCTTTTGCTTACCAAAACGAGCTTGAGCTTCAGGAAGAACGGACATATGAGGTATTGCTGGTATTATGCAGTCCCTCGGTAGGTTCCGAACAAATGCCCCCGGAACGAAGAAGTGTTGGCGGAAGCTGACGATGAGCCGGATAAAGATGACGACTGGGGATTGCTCGATGGCTTCTAAGATTTTATGGGAAAATGCGCAAGAGATTAGCTCAGCCTAGGAGCTAGAATGAATTTCCAAGACCTATTATTGCCGAATTGGTGTAGGGTCCACAACGCTACTCACTCCAAGTTCGACTGTTGCTTGTGCCAAGCAGTAGTGGAGCAGGTTAAGAAAGTCGCTGCTCCTCTGACGGAAACACCAAAGGAGGCACCACCAAGACCACCTGATGATCATTGCCTCAACCAGGAAAGCCTTCCTAAGATCACTGGGCCTGATGTCCAGCCAAAAGAGAATGAAGGCTCAATCAAACCCAAAGATAAGGAATCCTCTGAGTGCTGGACGCTCCGGTTTGATGGATCAAAATCAAGACAAGGAGCTGGAGTGGGGATCGAACTCATCAGTCCGACGGGTAAGACATTTCTTGCGGCCCATCGATTATAGTTTTATTGCACCAATAACGTGGCAGAATACGAGGCCTTGGTCCTTGGTCTTCTTATGGCCCTGAGGAAGAATGTGAAAGTACTGCAAATCTTCAGGGAATCCGCACTTGTGGTTAAACAGGTCAGGAAATTGTACTCCTGCCATGATCGAAGACTCGCCAAATATAGACACAGGGTGTGGGATCTCCTAGAGGGCCTAAATGCGGTCAACATACAATTGATCCCTCATGCTCAGAATCGCACAGCTGATGCCTTGGCCCAAGCAGCCAGCACGTTACAACCCCTCTCTTTGTCAGGGCTTAAGAAGCTCACTGTTGAGTTGACATCTACGCCGTCGGTCCCGGACAATGTCACCCACCTGCAGGTCTTCAATGATGATAAGCATATACTCCAGTTCATCACAAGCTCTGACGTCTTTGCTGCCCAAATAATCGATGAAGCTGATCCACAGGAGGCTGAATTAGACATAGAAGGGGTTATCAATCTGAAAACCAACACGATCCCCAGGGGTATGGTTCAGCTGGAGCATGTATTCAACCTAGATCAGATTAGGGATCAGGATCGGCAAACAAAAAAGGAGGCTATAAGCAGCCAGTGCAATGTTCACAACTTGGGAACGACCGAGGATGCCAAGAATGTTTTTATTGGAAAGGTATGCACACCCGAAGAGAAGAGGGGAATCACGGATGCTTTGCGCAGATATCCTGACGTGGTGGCATGGAGTTACGAAGACTTGAAAATATACGACACATCTGTCATCACGCATACCATCCCTCTAAAGACTGAGGTGAGGCCATTCCGTCAGCGGCAGCGCCCTATTAATGCCCTGCTAGAACCTATTGTTTACAAGGAGGTACAAAAATTACTTTCAGCAAGGATCATCTTTCCCGTTAGGCATTCCACGTGGGTGGCTAACTTAGTCCAGGTCAGGAAAAAGAATGGAGAGATCAGATTGTGCGTGGATTTCCGCAATCTTAATCACACTTCAGAAAAGGACAACTATCCGGTGCCTTCACTGGATGAAGTGCTGCAAATTGTCAACGGCTCCCAGATGATGTCATTCCTTGATGGATACTCCGGGTATAATCAAGTAATGGTACAATACGAGGATCGCCATAAGACTGCGTTCACCACTAAGTGGGGGACATTCACGTACAGGAGAATGTCGTTTGGGCTCATCAACGCCGGTGCCACTTTCCAACGTGCCATGGATATCGCTTTCAAGGACCTGATCGGCAAATGTATAATCATCTATATGGATGATCTGACCGTATTCTCCAAGAAGTGAGGTGATCATGTCTCTGACCTATCCAAAGTATTTCAGAGATGCCGAGAATTCGGGGTTTCTCTCAACCCCAAGAAGTGCATTTTTGGAGTGACCGAAGGCAGACTACTCGGACACATCATCTCAGAGCAAGGAATTTCCATTGATCCTGAATGCATTGAGTCACTACTCAAGATTCAACCCCCGGGCAGCAAGAAGGAATTAAACTCTTTCTTCGGAAAGATTAATTTCATCCTGAAATTCATTACCGACTTCGCGGAAATAGTCGAACCCCTCAATGCCATGCTCAAGCAGGACGCCAAAGTTGAATGGACACCAGAGGCCAAACAATCCTTTGAGGAGATCAAATGAGCCATTGCTGAGGCACCTGTGTTGGTCAGTCCAGATTATTTGAAGCCGTTCTACATTTATTCATTTGCTTCGGAGCATTCTTGTGCCAGTATGTTGACCCAAAAGGATGACGAAGGAAATGAGCACCCGATCACCTTCATGACCGCCCCCCTCAAAGATGTTGAATTGCGTTACCACAACATAGAAAAGCAGGCGTATGCTCTTGTTAGGGGAGTAAAGAAATTCAGACACTACATTTTACGCAACAAGGTGTTCGCAATCATCCCTGACCCAGCAGTCAAAACGCTTCTCATGCAAAACGAGTTGGGCGAACGGAGGGCCAAGTGGGTCACCCTACTCCAAGAATATGATATGGAGATCCAACCAATGAAATTGGTAAGAGGGCAAACACTCACCCGTACAATGGCCGAAACAGCAACAGAGGCCGGACCTGAACTCACGGTACAGTAATATCAGCTTGAAGATGTCTCCCCGGGAGAGTGGTATTAGGATGTCATTTATTATCTGCTCAATCATAAGTGTCCATCGCATTTGCAAGGAGTCCGGAAGAGGGCCCTCAGATTGAAAAGCAACAGTTATATGTTACAGGGGTCCATTCTCTATAAGAAGAATCATGAGGGCGTTTATTTAAGATGCCTCGGCAAGGAGGAAGCAGAACGCGTTCTGAGAGAGTTTCACGATAAGTTTGGTACGGGCCATGGCTCGGGTTCTTCTACGGCCCATCAGATATTAAGGGCAGGGTACTATTGCCCGACTGTCTTCAAAGATGCCTATGGCCATGTTCGTTCATGCCATACGTGCCAGACCACCGCCACCAGGGAGAGGAATGCTGCTGTCCCACTACAGCCCATGCTGGAGGTAAGACCTTTTGCATAATGGGGTCTCAACTTCATCGGTCCGGTAAGCCCTCCATCATCTGCGGGACACAGGTACATTTTGACCGCTACTGATTATTGTACTAGATGGACGGAAGCAATAGTTTGTAAGCATTGTACAACTGAAGTAGTTACTGATTTCTTAGAAAGCTTTATTTTAAATCGCTTTGGTTGTCTGTATGCTCTAGTATGTGACAATGGACCTGCCTTTGCTTCTTTAAAATTTGCTAGCTGGGCGTTTGACTATGGGATTGCCCTCAAGTTTTCATCCAATTACTACCCTCAGGGCAATGGCCTTGCCGAGTCCACCAACAAGAACTTGATTACCGTGATAAAAAAATTGCTAGATAGGAATCCCAAGGATCGGCATAAAATTGCTTTGCCCTTTGGTTGATCGCAGACCCCATACGCTTCTTTGGTGATTCCCCGCTCCACTTTGTCTATGGTCCGAGCCAATATTCCCATCCACTGAAAAATTCCTACCTTCGCCCCATCGTTCCATTTTACGTGTTAGTATAATCTTCCGCCATTGAACTTTTACATTTAGAGGAAGTTCGAGACCGCGCAATAGAAAATTTTGCCAAGCATCAGGGCGTAGTGAAGAGATGGTTCGACCGCCAAGCCAAAATCAAGGCCTTTAGGATTGCAGATTTGGTCCTATATTGGGACAAGGCCCATGAAAAGAAAGGGGGACACAATAAATTCGACAAGCTCTGGCTTGGCCCCTTTCAGATAGCTGAGATTTTGGGAGATAATGCCTTCCGCTTGAAAAACTTAACCAGTGAAAACGTCCCGTTGCCGGTCAACGGGCAGCACCTGAAGCATTACTTCCAAGCTTGAGCTCCCTCGAGCTCTTCGCTGTAAATACCTGTGCATAGGTTAGAATAGTTGCTTTCTTGCTTGTTGTGTTTTTCTCGCGTCGTTGTTTGCTTTCTCCCTCCCGACAGTTTTGTTTGGAGAGAGGTTTCCCTCTCCTTTGTGGTGGCCGTGCTTGCCTAACAAGCGGTTCACTCTGTTGTCCATTCTTCGTGTTCTCTGGCTAAACATTCACTCTAGACTATCGGTCTTTGCAGAGCTGTCCGTGAATGATTTCCCTATCTGAATTCTGCTCAGAACTTGACCCTTCGCCGGATCTTCTTACCCACATCTCGAATCTTGCATGAATTACATAATAATAAATTCTAAAGGACCGTGCTGTGGTTGTCACGACACCCAAGTAAGTGAAAAATCTTAAGTCTACTCCAGTGACCACTACAGTCTCAAACCCATTGTAGGCTTCACTGCTTACCCGGTTGAGCTAAACGGTAAAAGAGAAATGAAATATCAAAGCAAAAAAGAAGAGAAAAGAAACTCTGAACAAAGAAAATAAACGACTGTATGGGTGTTTGGATAACTCTACCAGGGATATGGACGCCCAACCGGCAGTAGAGCAATATCCATGAGATTGTAGCGACAACTCCGCCGGGGCTATGGACGCCTGACTGGCAGCGGGGCAATGTCCAGGTTACTTTTGGTGTTAGGCAACTTATGTAGCTCACTTGGTTCAAGTAATAACCTTGGTTACTATCCCTAGGAAAGGAACGAACTCACTCCACACACACTTTCGAGATGTCATGTAAGCTGACCCAATTAAGGATCTCGCTCTCCCAGATTCATCCTTGGAAACCGTTTCTGGTCTGTGAAACCAGAGATTCTGGGTCTTGAATGAATATTTATCCTTAGAACGC